>JANIJG010024667.1:0-41492 GCA_024611175.1 Megaceryle torquata
TTTTTTTTTTCCCCCTTCCCCCCCTTTTTTCCCCCCCCCCCCCCCCCCCCGACCTGGAAGTGAATGTGCCTCCGCCGGCCGGGACACAGCCGACCCGCCTCCCTTAAAGGGGCCGCGCCAGGTACACTCTGCCTGGTCTTCGCCCGAGTGGGAACCTTCAAATGCAGGTTTGAGGATGAAAAGCTTAAAGTGTCAGGAGAAGGGTCTGTTACTCAGCAGAACGCATTGGCCTCGCGTGCCACGGCGTGGGGGAGACCCCCCCTGACGCCTGGCGGACTGGGGCAAGGCTGAGGCAGCCGCGAAGTCCGTCCCAGCAGAGGCTGCCGGGGACTGAAGCACTTGTCTGGCAGTTCCTGGACTTTGGGTAACCCCTCACAACCAGGAATTCAGCGTCAGCCTTATGCTTATTGCTCGCAGATCAGGCTCTGTAATTTAAATGTTTCCTGCCCAAACTAGTTTATTCTGGTAATAGGAATAATAAATAGTCTGCTCCAGTACAATAGGTTTTGCCACCTGCTTTGAAGTTAGAGAGAAGCTTTGCCGTAAGCTTTTATACAAAATAGTTTCAGGTTTCACATACAGCAGTAGTGATGAAAACCTGTCTGCCAACAAATCCAAACTATAATATATTGCTGGTAAAAAGAATACAGTTATTTTTATTGGTGGTGTTTTGAGATACAAAGTAACTTCATAGATCTTCTTAATTGCCTTCTTACAGACATGTCAGTGGGTTTAGTTAGTAGTTTTGAAAAGAATATTTTAGCTTTATGTGGACAATGTATGTTAACTCCAACCCAAATACTGAAAAGTCTGAAAAGTTTTAAGGAAATACTTGAACATTCCAGTAGCAGATCTGGCAGGTGGTGCCACCAGTCTGACTGGCAATGGTTCTTCCAATTACCTCTGGCTGTTAAACAACCTGGTTTCTCCCTATGTAGCCTATGCTCAAGATCTAATTGGGTTTTATTTATCCCAAAAGTTCAATAGGCCAGTGTTATGTTACTGAAATAATTTGAGAGAAAGTGTTCTCAAATATTCTTTACAATTCAACACAAATATTATTTGAAATTAATTATAACTCTAAGCAATTTGTCATGTAAATTTATAATGTAGAATCACAGACTGGTTTGGGTTGTAAGGAACCCTTCAAGCTCATCTAGTGCAACCCCCCTGCGCTGAGCAGGGACATCTGCAACTAGAGCAGGGTGCTCAGAGCCCCAGACAACCTGACCTGGGATGTTTCCAGGGACAGGGCATTGACCACCTCTCTGGGCAACCTGGGCCACCCTCATTGTAAAACATTTCTCCCTTACATCTTGTCTAAATCTACCCCTTTACCCACTACCCTTGTCTTGTCGCAACAGGCCCTGCTAAGAAGATTATCCCCATCTTTCTTACAGGCCCCTTTAAGCACTGAAGGGCCACAACACGGTCTCCATGGACCCTTCTCTTCTCCAGGTTGAACAACTCCAACTCTCTCAGCCTGGTCTCACAGCAGAGGGGTTTAAATCCTTCAATAGTTTTTGTGGCCTCCTCTGAACCCGTTCCAACAGGTTCATGTCCTTCTTGTGCTGAGGACTCCGGAGCTGGACCCAGCACTGCAGGTGGTGTCTCAAAGAGTATGTGCTGCAATACTCTCAGAAAATTCAGTT
Source organism: Megaceryle torquata (assembly GCA_024611175.1). NCBI lineage: Eukaryota > Metazoa > Chordata > Aves > Coraciiformes > Cerylidae > Megaceryle > Megaceryle torquata. The sequence goes on from JANIJG010024667.1 coordinate 1,653, forward strand.
TGTGCCCAAAACTGCTGGAATTGGACAGTGTGCCATATTTTGTACAAATATTCCAATATCATGTCTGTCTTAAATTCATCTATAGCTGGAAAACAAGGGTTTGTTTTGTGGTGTTAACTGCTTACTGGTCTCTGGTTCAATAACCCTGTCAGTGCCTGCTCAGACACAGGGTTCCATCTGACAGAAAGCATCTGTGAGATGTTTCGTTGTGCCTCAGAAAGGAGTGGTTGCTGCTAACAGTCATTAGCAGCAGCTCCCCCCGTTCTAAAATTGAGTTAACATTATTTAGTTGTTCATCCCAGACAAAAGCACACAGGCTCCCAGATGGGGAAATGCTAAAGCAGCCCTGGCTTCTAGGCCATGCGTAGTGTATTAATGTATACGGTGATGTCTCGACTTACGGGTTTGATCGTCCTGCATAAGACCTCAGAAATACGTATCCAATGGTGCAAAACTCTGAAAGTAAAATACTAAAAACATATTATTGCTTAAAACTGCAGCGTTGTCAGTCTCTGCTGCTGGAGAGAGGGGAAGGGCGGTGGGGCCGTGCAGGCCAACGCGGAGACGTCACCGCCGAGCGGTCTCAGAGCCGGGCCGGCGACGGTCGGTAACTCGCCGGTCGTGGTGTCGGCGGGGAAGGAAGAGCGGCCGGGGACCTGGTGGTGCCGCTGCCCCGGGGACGGGAACAGGGACCGGCCCCTGATCGATCGCTCGGCGCTCGCGCCAGGCAGCACATCCATCGCTCGGCGCTCGCGGCAGGCGGCTGGCTCCGGCATGGCCGGGCTCATCAACTTCGAGGACGAGGAGGAGGTGAGGGGCTACCTGGAGAATCTGCACGTCGAGTACAGCTACCAGTGCTTCAAGGAGAAGGACCCGGACGGTAAGCGGCTCCGTCCCCACCCCTTCTCCGCCGCCTCGGCGGAGGCCTCAGCCCTCTCACCGGTGCCCTGCAGGCTGCCAGCGCCTGGCCGACTACCTGGACGCCGTGAGGAAGGACTTCGCGGCGGCGGCGCGAGTGCTGCGCGACAACTGCGAGGCGCACGGGCACAGCGAGAGCTGCTACAAACTGGGCGCCTACCAGGCCATCGGCAAAGGTGGGCCGGGGGTGGGCAGACCTGGCGCTCGCGTCGCGGCCTCCGCTTCCCCGCCCTCCCGTTGCCCCGCCGGGGGCTCCCTGCCCTGGCGCCCCTAAACCCCTCCTGCCTGAGCCCCCGTGACTCGGCGCGGTGGTGGAGGCGTCGCGGGTTCTTCTCTGGTGGCCCTGCCAGCAGAGCGGACTCCTCCCTGTACGGAGGTTTCAAGGTGCTGAGCACCTGTGTTTCCTTCTGACCTTGAAGGAGGAACTACTGGTCCTGTCCCTTTTATACGTAATAAAAGCTGGGAAGGGAGGAAAACCATAAATTGCTTCCTTCTGAACAATCAACTTTAGGTTAACCACATGTATTATTTTTATTATAATGAAGTCTCTATAAGCAGTAAGTATATCCACTGCTGAATGTTGCTCTCTGTTCTGTTCTTTAAATTTGGATTCCTTCTCATCTCATCCTTTTGAGAGAAAATAAGGAAGAAATAAACTTCCAGACTGGTAACACTGCTTACATAAGTAGGCCCCAAGTCTGCCCAAAGTGTATCCATGGGTACAGTAATGGGAAGCAGTTAAACTGGTGAGGCTTCTTCTGAGTGACAGTACTGTTGTCATGATCTTTTTACTGCACTTCAAAACTAGTAACAGTCTCAGTGTACGTGTAGATACACTGGCAAAAGGATACTTTGCCAAGTGTAAGCTATTAAGAAATCCATAGATGTAAAAGTGGAAAGAGTGTTTTGCATCTTTTGGTTTGTTGGGTTATTTTCTGTCTGCATAAGCTGCTGTGATCACTGGGGGCATGGAGGAGGGATTTATAACTTTAAGACAGCAGTGAAATGTTTGAGACAGTGATAGTGTCTCTGAGTCCTAAACTGGGACTGTAGCATCCAAAGTGAGGGATGCTGTATTTCCCAAGGAGCACTGGGAAGCATGCTGTAAAGCAGAGAGCTCCCCTATGTTTTTGCGTGTCCTTGCAGTAATGTTTGATTTCTTGGCCAACAGGTGGACTCGCTCCAGATTTGAAAGCTGCCTATAACTCTTTTATGAAGTCATGTGAGAAAGGTGGGAAGAAGTCAGTAAACGCATGTCACAGTGTTGGGCTGTTGGCTCATGATGGGAGAGTAAACGATGATAAACCCGACCCTGTTGTCGCTAGAGACTATTACACAAAAGCCTGTGATGGCAACTTTGCTCCTAGCTGCTTCAACCTCAGTGTAATATACCTCCAAGGAGCCCCTGGGGTCCCTAAGGACATGAGCCACGCTCTGAAGTACTCGCTGAAAGGGTGTGAGCTGGGTCACGTATGGGCTTGCGCCAATGCCAGTCGAATGTACAAACTGGGAGATGGCATCGAGAAGAATGATGCTAAGGCAGAGGATTTGAAAAACAGGGCAAAACAGTTGCATAAAGAACAGAAAGAAGCCCCGAGTTCTTTAACATTTGGGGAGTAAAACTGTCAGTTGCAGTTATTAAGATTGCAGTTTTACATGGCAAGCAAACTTGTCATTTCAATCGGAAGCATATGGTTTTCAGTTATCATACATATCCTGCAAGTATTTGTATATGCAAATAAACATATTTTTGTGGCAGCAACAAACATGACCAATTCTGCTGTGCCTTTCTACATTTTTAAATACATATATTCTTAAGTGTATTGCTTAGATCACTCATTTTCTTTAAAGACAAAAGCATCTGGCCCTCTGGAAGTTTGTCCTCATGGTTTCAGGTATGAAATGGGTCCAAAACACCCTTTTGTTTTTTACTCTCCACTGGAAATGTATAAACCAGGAACTGTAGTTCTGCCCCGGGCTGAGGCTGAACAGCTTGCTGTCATGTAAAGGTTTCTGCTCTTCAGACACTGTCATGAAACCCACATATTTTCTGAGCTAATCTACTGGAACAAGCACAGATTTTGCTCTGCTTTCACGTGATGTTTAATTCTCACCACTTCCACATGAAAAACACATATATTTTGCTCTCTTTGACCACAGAAAGATTGTCCATTGCTTGTATTGTCGATTTTGTTAACTGTGGGAAGTTTGCCCAGGCTGTGTGTTGATCCTGGGTAGAGCCTCTTGCAGTCTGTGTCCTTTCTAGGTCCAGGAGAACATGCTCTCTTAGGCCCTGAAAACATGAAGCTTCTCCCTGATCAGCTTAGATCTAGGAACATTTAAGTGATGTTCAGATGTCACCAAGCTCAAAACAGTAGTGAGCCTCTATGGCAATAACGTACACAGGAACATCTCTGCCTATAGATCTTGCAAATGAAACAGGCAGGAGAGAAAGGAACTGAATTAGCTCTGTTGGGCAGATGAGCTACAGCAGCAGAGCTTAAGAGAGTTGGGAGGAAATAAGAAAGCTAAGAATTGGCCTAGATTTGCTGAATTACAGATGAATATCCAAGGCCAGAGAGGCTGTTTCAGACAAGGCATGGGCACAGGTTTTAAATACCTTTAGCCTAACTGTTGTTTTTAGCATCTTGCCAACTGATGTGTCACTGTGTATCTGAGTGTCACGTGTCCCTGGCTGCTTTAGGATCACTCTCCAACACATGGTGGTCACCCCTTATTCAATTACCCACAAATTGTTTTACTTTCCTACCTGCTGCTGAAATACTACGTTCTACTATTTATAATAAGGAACAAGTTGTTAACTGATCAGATTTGGACTCAAATCCACAGCTTACAGATACGCAAACTGTAACTAAACATACACCTTCTGAAACAACTTTATAATTTTGGTGTTTAGAAATATATGCAAAGTTTGTGAGATGTGTGTATGTTTTGCTGTAAATTTACTGCTGAGTTAGAAAATGAATGCTCTGGCTATGGTCTGAATAAAGATATAACCTTACTATTGAGGTAAATCAGGTGGGAGAAAAAAGCAACACTACTTTGGCAACTGCCACAATTAAAAGCAGAATTGTTAGAATGCTACCTGAGGTGGAGCATGTAGGAATTAAAGTAGTTCTTCCAGCTTTACCGCACTTTTAACAGACTTGGAGAGGATGTGCTTACTGCTGGAATAAAAACCCCAGTGCAGAGATGAAAGGGCTACCCTCTAACGACAGGTGGCAGTGTGTGAAAACCGTTCTTGTGTACGGTGGGTGTAAGGCCTGTGCCTCTTCAGCAGTCTGAAAAAAAAATACAGCAGTGGTGACAAAGGTGAGATTAATTTTTCCATTAACACAGTTAATATTTTATGGCAATTCAAGAAGGTAAAGCTCATTTAGAGGAAGACACTTTGCCTGATTCTTTTCCAGGTATTATTCTGTGCACATCACTTGGGAAAGGTAAGTAAATGCTACCTCTGCTGAGTGTAACAGGCTAGTAATGAAAGAGTCTGGAAGCCCTGTGTTCAGAAGTAAGTAATTAGAGGTGGCTCAGAGTGTTGGAGAATTGGGTGACATTTTAAGCCCTCCTGTTCCCTGCCTCCCAGTGGCTTGTTCAGATCCTCAGTGCAAACAAACCTGCTGCACGAGATCAGGCTTTCTTCCCCCAGGACTAACTTGTCAGAGATCCCCTCCCGGGGAGCTTCCAGTCAGCACAGCAAAGAGGCATCTGGGAACCTCCTCGAGAAAAATGACACACATTGAACATAATTAAAGCCACATAGGAAGTGCATGTTGCAGGGAGGCTTTTTTCATGGCACTTAAGAACTTGGAGACTTGTGGAGTTTAAATATTATAAAATGAGCTATTTTCATAAAAGCTGTCAAGTGTATTAACAGAAGTTTATGAAGTATCATCCAATTTTTTACCACTGGTTGAAAAGGCAAACCCAGATTAAGGAAAGCTCTTTTATTACCCTAGAATGCCATCAAAAACAGTTTAAAGTGTTTTCAAGGCTGTTTCTGAATAGTTTGCTGCCTGTTCTGCACACACCGGTATCTTTTTTACACAAGTATCAGTGATGCTGTAGCAGATGCATTAGATGGGTACGGTCCTCTCCTATTTGACTGTTTTCCCTCCAAGGTATCAAAAAAAGCCCATCATCCAGTCTCATTTCAGCATATTATAAATTATATGTGGTTAATGCAGTCTATAGCAGAGACCACAGACTCTACGAATAGCTGTGTATTCTCCACCCAGGGGTTATGTTCAGGAGACATAATCCAAATCCCTTAAGAGGTGAAAATTATACTGTAAACCTTGGCTTATAAACATGTTGCTCAGATTTTATGAAGGTGTTACCAAAAGACCAGTATCTTCCTTCTCTTTCTTTTTTACCAAATGCTACAAAGGATAAATGTTATGTCCTCTTGGGAAGAAAAGTGTTCTTCCAAAGCCACTGAGGTCAGAAAGAAAGAGTGATAGATACACGATCGTAATAGTGTACTTGGAAATATGGAAAACCTGTTGATCTCTTCAGGATCAGTAGATTGTCATAAGAAATAAAGGAGTTTATCTCAGCTTCACAGCTCCTACAGCACCATCTCCTTTCTCTTTCATTTGCTTGCATTGATCTAAGCATACAGCCAACCTCCTTTGACAAAGCAGCAACAGACTTCAGAAGGAATGGTGACCAACTCTAATTAATTAAATAGACCTAAGAATACATGGCTTTAAATGATGAAAGTGTTCACTGCAGGCTGCTTCCAGCAGCTATGGAACAATTGACACTGGAGTCCCGGTTTTGTACTGAGATGTAAAGAACACCAGCACCACACTGTGTTGTGGTGGTGCCATTTGGATGAATTCTGGACAGATGATGCTGTCAGGTAAAGAGGCGTCATGACATTGTAGAAACAAAAAAAAGGACTTGTTCTGGTGGTTCTGGTTTTGCGTTATATTGTAATAAAAGCAGTTCCACAGCTTGCTTACCTTTTCTTCAGCTGCCAGTACGAACTCTCTGGGGTGTATGTGTGAAGGTAGTTCTTGCAGCCGCAGGCACCACCCAGATGGATGGTCTGGGAGGCTCTGTAGGTGTAATCACTGCACCAAGAAAGAAAATAATAGTGTTCTTTGTTACAGTACAAATGTTTTGCTCAGTGTGGGAAGCAATTCCTTTCATCATGTGAGAAAGAACTCTTCCAGGTAGCTCTTCTCCTCCTTTGGGAGCTGGAGAAGGAAGAATTCCTTCTCCAAATCCCTTGTGCTTCCTAGCACCTCATCCACTAGACCTCAGAATGCTACAGCTCTGCTCAGGGTTGGGCTTTTTCAGGGGTGAAGCAAGAAGGCAGAGGAAGGAAAAGGAGTCACAGTACAGCAAGAAACAGATTAGGAAATACACAATATATCCAGTTGTATTATTATTGCAATAGTTTATGCTGGGGTAACACCCAGGGGTTCAATTCAGGTCCTAATATTAGGCCATTTGTATTCCCCTGTAATGTCACCCCTGATTCAGAGACTCACAATCTAAGATTCAGGATTACACAAAGGTCCTGGTACATATTTCAGTGTCAAACACTAACTACTACTCTGCTCTGATTTTCCAGACACTGTATCAACAATATGGCCCAGCATCCCCACACAAGAGATTTCTCCAATGCTCTTAAGACTTTAATGATCAATTCTGTGCCAGATTTTCAACGCCTAATTTCATATGCCATATCTGTAGCCTCCCAGTGCTTTCATTTTTCAGTATCCACACTTGAAGCAAATACAATAACTACTAATTACACTAATTTCAAACTATATCACATCTTTGATTTGTTGTTATTGCCTTCTACTCTAACGCTAGTTACAATTACCATTGGTATATTAATTCCAAATATGTTTTCTACTTCTTACATACACACTTTGTTTTACAGTTTTGTTTGTAATATGGCTTTGTAATAAGAGTCTTTTTCATAATCCTTTTTTTCCCCTAGATCAACTAGTAAGACGATTTTGTGATATGAAATTAAAAACTAAGGCCACTTTGGAGTGGTGACTTCAGATGGGGATTTGTGAACAGCATAATCATAATAATGCATACGTACGCTCCGATTCATGAGTATGGTGGGAGTTCTCAATAAGATCTCATTCTGTCTATGCAAAACTGAAATACGGTGCTTTAAACATACCCTAGAGAGGTTTTCTTAGCAAGAGGCTTCTGGTAAAATAGAAGAAAGAAAGAAGATGAAAACCCCACATGCTTATCCAGCAGTTGTCACCCGCAGCGTTCTAGTGCCTTTCACCCAGTGAATTGCAAGGAACACAGAGCTGCTTTTCAGCTGACAGAGCCATTACACATGGCCTCACGGTAAGAAAGCCATAGAAGAAAAATGTTAGCTATTTGGCCATGATGTAATTTCCTTACTTGAAGATGAGGCTAACCTGGATTTATGTTAGAAGTTCCTTATCCTGTCAGTTCTCATTTGATACTGAATGGCCCAGTCTGAGCATTTCATTGTGTCATAAAAAACACTGAGAAGAAGTGAGCTTCTTTCCTTCAAGCTCTCCCATGACTGTAAACACACAATGTTCCTTCAGAGCTTCCTGCCCAGGAAACTCATTGCTTTGCAGCAACCTTTTCTGTGGACTCCTGAGAAGGAAACCTGTATTATCTCTATAGTACAGGAAAGGAAGACAAGACACTGAATGGCTATTGACTTATTTCAGGCAACACTATCTCCGTAGCGGCCCAAACTGATTATTCTCCAAACAATATTTAGCATGGCAAGGACTCACAAGTCCTTACAAGCCAACAAACACTAAGACAGGAAACTGGCCTTTGAATGTTATCCTGACAATATTTGTGGTGTGTTATTCCGGGAAGATTCAATAATCACCTCAGCACAAGTGTTATTAATAACTGCTGAAGAGAAAATAAGAAGCTGTGACACTGTCAACACTGCAAGCAGTCTTGCTGTGCTACCCTCAGGAAAGTTATTTTGTGTGCCTTCTTAAGTAGAATGTTTTCTTTACATACAGTATTGTTTTGCTTATTTGTTCTGCAGTTGGTACAAAGGAAATATGTAGTATCTTTAATTGTGGGGTAGGCTGAAATAGAGTGACATTAGCTGTCACAGGGACCCAAACCTGCCCCAGACTGGCAGCTCACACACCACAGTATTTCTGATCAACAGACACTGGGCCTCAGAGAGATTATATATAATTTGAGGTAAAAAGCTTTAGATCCTTTTGAAATTCTGAGCTTAGTCTTAAGTTTTTTTTCTGCTAGGTTTTGTGAGTTTTACACATTCCTCAGAACCCCAGAGTGGATGGCAGGGACTGACACAGTTACAAAACCCACAGAATGTGTGAACAAATTCAATATGAGTGATGTTTTCTGTAGGAGCAGTACAAAAGTTTTGTTACAGCAAACAACAGAAACTTGCCACACTGTTTAACAGTTAACCAAAATGTCTCTGCAGTGTACTTGGCTTTGTCATTTTGGTTTTCTGTGTATTACAGCATGAAATGCCAAAGTGTGATGTTTGCTGACTGTTCTGTTCATTGCTCCCACAGCAGACTGTGGACATTTCCAGATCGTGCTATCACACCATAGTAACAATGCTGTTCCATTGATGGTTTAAACTGCAACACAAATTAAAAGCTAGCTAATACAGTTCTATAAATGATAGGTGTTATGTTATCCCTAGTGATCTGTTCTAATTCTCTGTGAACTTTCCTAATCTAAACCCATTCTAATAGGTGTGTTATACTAAAGCCTATGGTCAGAATATATTTTCTCATGCAGTACCTCTACGTATCCCTAGTAATCTTACGTAAGAGTGTAAAGCATTCAGCCCCTTCAAATGCGGGATGATTTTGCCTTAGACATCATGCGGTTGCAAGTTACAATCTAAAGCTGTATTTATACCATAGTAGAGCACTGGAAACATTTTATATGTACTATATTCCCCATTAGAATCTTTAAGGAACAATTTCATGAAGGGATTTTGGCCTGTGATTTGAATAAATAAATAACCTCCACTTGATTTCAATTAATGAGCATTTTGCAGTACGGAGCCAGAGTATTCGCTGTCATCCCACAAGCATGGGGATACATTGCAACAATTGATGAGAACTTCCAGCCAAACCATGGAAAAGTTTTACATCTTACAAGCACCAGTCAAAACGTTTCTCTCTGGAGAGCCAAAGGTGAGGTCCTTTGCTGGAGTGCAACGCCAGCATTGCACACACAACCTGGGAACACAGCATATAGAGGCAAGCAAAGATACCCGGTGCTCCGGAGCCTACTGCTAACGCTGCTGAAGAGCAGCAAGCTTCAGGCTGCTCATGCTTTGCTTAGTGCTCTTGAAAGGCATTAATGTTGCCCGGGGACATACATAAGGTGACAGAAAGTTAGTAACATCTTTTGATGTTTGAGTATGAAAGAACAAAGCTTTTTGATTCAGTTCCTGTTCACTAGGCTGAATCAGAGATAAAGTGAGACTGGGAAACATACAACCTCAGAAACAAATTGCATTGAACCTTAATACTGAAAAATTTTCTTTCAGAAAGGTCCTTGTGCATCCTGGGATATGGGTGATTTCTCTGCTTTTGTCGTGACACTGCAAATTGATCAGATGAATGTGTGAAGAGGAATTGATTGAGTACTCTTTGTGCTTGGAGGCTTGAATTAATAAGTGACAAACATAAATGCTGTTTCTTGTTAGAAATTGCTGTGTGCAATATCGCTCAGCCTATGAATAGAGTTAAAACCAAAGGGACTCTGTGCACTTTCTGCAGCACATCAAGCATCAGGTTCCCTCAGCTGGGAACTATGTGATTGTTTTAAGGGGCTTGCTGGAGTGTAACTTAGCTTTGTCCGAACACTACAAGAAGATAGTTCATAGCAGAGCTGCTGAAGTAAAACAGGATCAAAAAAACACTAGCGTCTGAAAACAAGGGTGGGTCCCCCACAAAAATGAGCCAGAATAAATTGCATAGCAGAGTAATCATTTCCAGCTAGAACTTAACGGTCTTTATATAAAATGAGATCAACTGATTAATTCAAAGCGAATTCTATTTTTTTCTCATTGCTCAATCTGTAAAAGTAAAGGACGAGTAATTCAATTTGGCCTCTAAAGCACATCCCAATCCCAGAAAAGCATTATATCAAACTGCTTTCTTCCCTGATGTCTCCAGAGTGCAGCAAGAACTACAGTAACACTGTGTGCAACAGAAAGCCTGCTTGGACTCCTTATAGATGCTAGACTATCTTGTTTAGCTCTGAAGTTAAACAGGTAACAATTTCCAGGGCTTGGTCCCAGGTACATGTGTGTTCCTAAGGAAATCAGCACAACCCAAAGCCGATTTTGCTAATCTAATGAAGGAACCAGCTCCAGATCATCGCATGCTCAGATCAGGTCTTTCCTGGAATATAATCCCAAATCAGATCATATTAGCTCTCAGGTATCTGCAAAGCACTGGACAACTTGAGACAGAAATCATCCACAAATTCAAGATCTCCTCTGTTCATTCCTATACAATCCATACAGGGTGAAACTCCCAGCAGAATTATGTCCCTATGGCGCCAACACATGGCCATTAATCTGCATTTATTAAATAAGGGCCAGCACAGAATTTAGACCCCTGTGTGGCAGAGTAGGTGAGGGCTGGGACAGAAACATAGTCTTTAACCACTTCACTTTTTTCTTCACTTTCTATCTGTGGTCTCTATCTAAGACTGAACCAGTGGTACACACACACACACACACACGTCTGTTTTTCTGGAAACTGAGAAAGTTTTCCAGTTCAGACCAGCTGTGCATTTATTTGATGGGATTGCAGTAACTGTTTGAAGCACTCCCAGAACCCATTAAAGGCTGAAGAGTGCCCAAGCACTTTAGATTGCAGGCGGTCTAAGCGCTCAGAATGGATAAAAGATTAGAGCTAGCCATCTATATTTAAAAAAAAACCCAACAAACTAACCCCACAACAAAACCCAAATGTTCTTATGATCTGAAGAGCCTTTTTTTGTACTGTCCTCTCTACATGCTGTTCAGCTGTGTTTTTCTTATTTTCCAGTGGAAGGACTGTTCCCTTGGCTACCAGTGCTGGCCTCTAATAGTTGGCATTTGGGCACTTGGAGCTAACAGGATGAAAAACATTGCTCCGTTTTTCTTTCGTTCCTGCAGGAGTACAGAGAACACAACTGGCCAGGTTTCTGGTAGGCAATAGCTCCAGGTGATACCACAGCACTGAGTTACAGGATTTTGCCCTGCTGCACCCTTCCCTTCCAGGTGCTGCTCTGGTAGATCTCTGTATTTCTGCTGGTCACAGCCTTTGTCAGAGAAGTGCTAACAAGAGGTGAGGTTTGGGGCTTGTTTCTCTGCCCTCCTGCACAGGAAATAGCACACACTACCTTTGGCTGCTCCAGACAGATTTTTTTTAGTCCCATACATCATCATCATCAGTACCTCATGAGGCATAACACGCACAGCCAGCTCATGCTAACAGGAGGGGCAGGTCACAGCAGACACAGCTAATGCCTGGGAGCTATAATCAGTGACTCTTAATCTTTCTAGCTTTCTGTATTAAGGACATTGTTCCCTTAGCATTAGAGGAATGAGAATAGTCTTGCTTCCTCTTGAGATCTCAAGGTCTCGTCTCCATTTGCCATCAAGTGCTCCATGAAACTCCGTTTCATTAAAGCCTCCACACAGTGACCTTTGCACAATAACCCACTCTCTGTAGTTCCTCCATAGTCTGAGGCCGCTCATTTAAATTACTGTTATTCTGAGGGAGTCAAATACATCTTTCTCTACTTAAGTGCCTGGATCAAATTAATGTCCTTCTGCAGTCAAGAATCACAACAAAGGGACAATGATTCAGAGGGCAAGATGAGGCTTGCAATCTCTATGGAAACTGGAGACCAGTCTAATGACAGGGCAGAAGAGGAATCAAGAACACAGGTCCATCTGTTGAAGAGAAACCATTGGATCTCAGACAAAGGTTGAGAAAACAAAGCAGTAAATGTGGTGAGAAGACAAAGAGTTGTATGCTAGGCAGCAGGGAACCTGGTAAGGACTTGTGGAGATTTGTAATCACCAAATCCTGTAGCACAGTAAAAGCAAATACTGACACCACTAATCTGTACTGGGAGGAAAAAAAAAAGGAAAAGCCATGAATAGTGAAAAGCTATAGTGCCTTTATATATATATTTCCACCCCCATGTTTTCTCTTGTGGCTATACCTGATGAAAATATGAGCAAATCTGGTAATTCTGGGATGTGCCTGGCACACATGCTGATCGATCCCACCTTTGTAAGCAGGGCTGCTGGCTTTACCTGTCAGAAAAGCTCGGAGTATAGATTCTTTCCCAGTGGTCCGATCCTTTGTGATCACCCCATGACTTGGTGCTCTGCTTTTCAAGGTTTGTTCAAGAGGCACCACTCTAAAGCGTGTCCCAGCCTCATTCAGGGCATGGCAATGCTCACTCACACCAGCCACACTGCTCACCACTTTTCTGTCACAAAAGCATCATTCTATTAGCACAGAAAAGTCATACTCTTTTCATTCTTGCAGATGGCACAAGGTAATTTTGTACGAATGTTCTCCTGGGGAAATCAAATTTTACTGCAGGATGAGTGATGATAAAACTCGCCACACTGGGACACTAATATGCATCTTAGTAACGTATGTGCTATAACTGAGCTAGAAGAAGCCTTGCGGTTAGGCAATCTATTTCTCTGTCCCAAGCCAGAATTATCTGTATTTATCATATTTGACAGCTATCTGCCCTGTCTAACCTCTACTGGAGGCTTCGCAATTGCCGCAGGCAATTTTTTCCTGTACTTAATGATCTTTCCAGCAGAAAGTTTGTGATTTCCTCAACCACCATGAATGCAGTGAATGTAGCAACAGGACAACCCAACAGCAGAGATACAGGAGTCCTGGCAGCCTAAGGGAAGCCCTACTTGGTTTGAGCCTGATTTAGTTCAAGTTGACTACAGTAGGGCATTGCCTACAACCAGGTGAAGAACAGTCCTTTTGGCATACTGGAAAGTGCAGACAAGATGATTCCTCGGCATCAGAAAAAATAGATAACTAGCAAAGGGTTAATGTAAAAATGCAGTTCATTTCAATGAAAGAGAGGCAAAATACATGAGAACAGCCTCTTCTACTGGTGATAAGGATTGGCCAAGCATTACTTTTCAACTGTGCCAAAGTGTAACTGCTCTTCATTTTTCATTGTTAGTGCTGTCATTGCAACAACATGTTAAAAATTAACTGGTTTATTTATTTACTGGTAAAAAAAGAGATTTACCTGCCACGTGATATGCTGCTATTTCCACTCCAGTAGAAAGATTGCATCAGACATCCCAGCTAGCTGGCTAATATCTGGAATTAGAGGAAAGGCAAATAGTGGAAACTTGCTACTCCTAGTTTCTGTTCTAGGAATATTCTAGGAGAGATGCTATAAAGTGCACTACATCCTGACTTTATTTAAAGTACTTTTATTTGAAAATGAAAGCTCTCCACTGGCTGTGGTCCTGTTCCCCAAAAAAGAGGGCCTGTAGTGGTGTCCATCGCTGGCACAGACAGCCCTGCTCTGTCACCTCCCTGGGAAGCGCAGCTGAGAGGCCAAAGCTGTTGATCTGACTAAGCAGCCTGAGATGGTTTTACAGCCCTACTCTGGTAAACATGCCTCTAAAGGAGATGAATAGAGAAGAATACATTGTCCTTTGCAAAGATGGCTTAACATTTTTATTTTTTTTTTCAGACAAACCCTCCCATTTCAGACAAGGGAAATCAGAGGAAGCCCTGTGAGGACCATGTGGAAAGAGAATTCCCTCACCCTGCCCAGTAAAAAGGATCTTGGTGCAACCTGATGACTTAGCCTGTTTCCTTTCAAGCACCTCATTTAGCAGAAGGTCTTGAATCCCTTTCACTGATACAATTCTCTTAGATTTCCAATGGATAAAACACCAGATCCCATTTGCTCGTCCTGCCCTTTCCTCTTTGCATTAAAACTTTGATCTGCCCTTGTCAGGTCAGTGCTGCCTTATCACCCTCCCCAGAAGGGCTTTCAACATATATATTAACTGAATTAATATTCACTTCACCCCTAATGTCTCAGAGTTGACAATTTAAAATCCTAAGTGCTAGCTTGATAGCTCCAGCAAACGCTAGGAAGGACTGACAGAATCTCTGCAGTTCTAACCCCCTTGTTTTGGGCCTCCCAGGTACAGCAGTGCTCCTAGGGAGCTTCTCTGACTGCAGGCTGCTCCCCTTGGATGTAACAGACCGATGGCCCCAGCTGGAGCACCAGGGGTTAAAGACCATACTTTCCATTTAGCTCAACATAGTGATTTAATGACACAAGTAACAAATTCAGCCTAACAAGAACAGAAACTGCAGAAACACATTTTATTATTGACTCAAAAGAGAAATCAATACATTTGTATATATTAGAGGTACCAGCAACTATGTTCTTTGTACTTGCTAGGATCCCATGGCTTTTCACATTTTAGTTTCTGCCTTAGGCCTCTCTCTCAAAATCTGATGGGCTCACACAAGATATCAGCCCCCTCAATCTACCCTTACTGACCCCTGGAAACCCACAGCCTTGAAAGCCTGGAAACTTGACCTTGATGGGGAAGCACCTTCTCCAAAAGTACTTGTAAGAGATGTGAGGAAAAGAAATATTTTTGCCCATGAATGGTCCTGAGTGTCTAGAAGATGCAATGAGCTCCAATCTGACCATACCGACACAGTACATGCTTGTATTTACTTGCTTAACAAAATAAAATTACAATGATGGAGTTTGTGGTTCCTCTACTTGGCCAGAGATTAAATTGGGCCAGTTAAGATCAAATGAACAATTTTAAGTGGAGTGCATTGTGCAGGTGTCCCCATTAAAAAAGAAAAAAAATAAAAGGAAACAGTGTGAGTCATTAATATCCTCTTTGTCTTGTGATTGTTTGGGGTTTATTTTACTGAAATGAAAACTTACTGGGACATCACTGCATGTAATTTCACTGTTTTCATTCTGGCATCAAAAATATAAGTTGTTAAACTGGTGTGAACAAGAACTCCATCAAGAAGGCAGCAGACATCACAGGAGTCCACAGATGACACATGCTACCCTGGCTCTAGGAGGCCAGCGAGTGCAGATTTGCATGGTTTCAGTCTCCCCTAAACTGCTGCTCATTATAGACCCTTTTTCTATGGCAAAATCCACTAAAGGAAGTGAACTGCAACAGCTACATGAAAAAATGGTACATTTTCTTACTGACAACAAGGAACTCTCAATGCGGCTCTGGCATTTTGCACCTTGAATGGCTGCAGCAGCAGGACTACATGACACAGTAAGTGTGGTGGAGAGGGGAACATTAACTGAGAAAAAGCACCTACCTAATACAGGCAGAGAAATCACCAGCAGAGACTCATTGCCAAGTTCAGAATGAGCTGGAAGCCACATCTCTAAAAAGGTATAAGCACAACTGCTGTTTCTCATGGTACATGATCTATAAAGTATCATGGTAGCCCTGAAACGATAAGTAGAAATGTGTTAAGTGAGGAATGCAAGGAGTGCCTTAAGGTAAGGCACTTAAGCACTTAAGACCTGCCGGTCTGCCTACAATGTCAAAGTAATATTTGTACATTTACTCGTATCTCAGAGAAAAGACCCTGGGGAGGAAAACCAGGTAGCTTCTCCAATGAACATGGGCAGAGGGCAGGGTCCTCAGCACCACTTTCCCTTTTGGAAGTGGTTCCTAGAATCTGCCCTCAACTGCAAGTTATCTTCTAGCTTGTGGTACTTTGTAAGAAAATTCTGAAAAACTTTTTAAAACTAGGGGTAGCTGAACACAGATTATGTGATTTGTTTTCTTTAATCT
Source organism: Megaceryle torquata (assembly GCA_024611175.1). Lineage (NCBI taxonomy): Eukaryota > Metazoa > Chordata > Aves > Coraciiformes > Cerylidae > Megaceryle > Megaceryle torquata. The sequence continues at coordinate 17,461 of JANIJG010024667.1, forward strand.
GCCTTTAGCTTTGGTTCCTGTATGTCAATGACATTTTTAACTCTGACAAAGATGCACCAAACTCCCCCTTACACCGGTGTGCTGACAAAGCAGCTGAACTACAAGGCGTGCACTGGCTTGTCATGCAAGGCCAAGACTTGTGAAATTTCTCCTGCTTGGCACTCACTGAGCAGTCCCCCAGAGCCAGGGCACGGGCCACCCACAGTCCCTGTTGAAAGCACACAAGGGCCATGTGCGGTATCAATACAGGGACACTCATAGCAAGCAGCCTGGGCAGGAAGGAGGACTTCTGAGAATTTATCTACCTCCATTGCCCTGCTGAAGCACTTTCTGTTTTAGCACTGCTGCCTCAAAACTCTTATCAGGGTCTCTCCTTTCACCCACTAGTATAAGCTGTCTTGGCAAATCAGCTGTTGGTGTCATCTTTTGCTGTGTGTTTGGCCCCAGGTGCAGGTTTCTATTCACAGGCTAAACCACAAGATGCTGCAGCACTACTCTTCAGACAGAGGAGGCAAACCAACACGGTTACATTCATACCTCAACTTGCAGAGTAGACATCACTAAGTATGTAAACACATTTTTCTTCATATACTCTGTGTATGAAAACATTGCATCTAATTGAACATGCTCTATCTAAAATAATTTTTTACTCCTCCTCTGTTTTAACTTCTGAGTCTAATGTTGCTTCCTCTCTTTCATTAGCATGAATTTATTCTGCTCTCTCTTGAATGGGAAATGCATCAACCCTGAAGTTTGATTAGCAGTAATGAGAAAACTTCTACACCTGTATGTAGGCAGTGGGAGGTTTTTCAATTAAAAATGGATGCTAAGAACATAATGTCTCTGCTTTGAAAGGACAAATGCATCTTTCAAGGAATACAAGCAACAGAATTCATTTCTGTATCGTGTTTCTTCAAGGATAGTAATGGTGTCAGAGAATGAAGTATCTTAATTGTTGAAGGATTAATTTCTGCTCTTTGGAACGAATATATTCTATGTCACTAAAGAGCTACTGGAGAGTGTTTCAAAGGCTGGATGACAGAACAACCAGTGTTTATCATCTGTCCAAAACCAGGTCCCTTTTTTCTTGGTCTGTTTAGGTTAGAACACAGGTCCAAAGACAATGGCGTGGGGACCTGCCCCTGACACAAAAGCAGCCTGGAAGGTACTGAAGCAGGGCTGTGCATGGAGGAGCAGGATGATTACTTCTGAAGAAAGCAGAATGGCAAGGAAGGAGTGCCTGAGTGATTTTTATTCATTCTATTTCCAAGTCTTTGCTATCTTTAATGCATAAAACATTTGGAAGAAAAATCCCCCCCTGATGGTTCAACTTTCTTACCTTTTGGTTAAATTCTAAGGATATTTCTGCTCCTCATTTGTCAAGTTCCCCATAAAGCCAGAGAAAGGCAAGATTTAATATTCCTGTTACACCTAAATGTAAACTGTAAGCAGAATTATAAACAACACCTACAAGCTTCTTTCATATGCTATACAAAGCTTAGCAAAGTAAAGCCGTGCACTTCTGTTTCCTTTTCTTACTGTCTTTCACCTCTCTGCTTCCATTTCCCTAAATAGAAATATAATAGTATTAATCTATTCCTTGGGGCTCTTGTGAAGATTCATCAGTTAATATTTATGCAGCAAAATGGAATAAGTGCTGTTTAAGTGCTAAGCATCATTATTGTTCTCTCTTCATTAGCACATCATGTACATCCCACGTAGACCAGATAAAACCAGAAATTAACTGTCCTCAACATAAGTCAAGTGAGAAAGGTAACATCACTGCTGGAGAGCCACTAATTAAAAATATTTGCTGTGGATGATGCCTGTATCTAACAAAACAACATACTAAGTTTTAAAGAAATAAATCCCTTTACTAATTTAAACAAGTTCTGTCTGCAGCAAAGAAGCTCTGAGAATATGTCCAAATTAAATATGCTGTATATTTTGATATAAGTTGTGCTTTGGAAACCACATATATAGTGTGTATTCTGCAAAGAATCACCAAGGAGCTTTCCAGACTTTAGAATGCAAAACCCACTTGCTGGTTCAGTTGGCTTCCTGTTCAAGAAGCAGCTGCCGTCAGAGGGAACAGTCATGAAGGAGTGGAGGGACAGCTCTGCTCTAGAGCTCTGCGCTGGAAAACACACCATGCTGGAAGAATAAAATTGGAAAGAAAAATAAACATCAAAACAAAGACAAATTCCAGAAAAGAAGCCCAGCAGATTGCACCGTGGCTGTGGACAGAAGGACAGAGGTGAGCAGCGGCACATCCTTTTCAGTCAGGCGAGCCCTCTGCCTCCCAGGCTCACACCAGCACAGAGCTAAGGTACAGCACTGCAGTTTGCAACTGGGTCCACATTTGCAGCTACTATAGTAACAAATCCCTGTCTCCACAGGTTTTTGATGCAGGAAATTAGAATCGTCCCAGTATCATTGGAACTTCTCATTTGTCCATCTCAAAATCTTTTCCTCTGATCCATCCCAAATCACATCTGGTGGTTGTGTTTTTACACCTGTGCAGAAATCCTTGGCTTTTACTTTTGGAATAACTTGCCTTCACTTAGAAATTTTTCATGATGCAGCATGGTGTTATTTTCCTGCCGAGGCTGGCAGGGACAGTGCACAAGTACTTAAACTGAAATAGCCTAAAAGAAATAGGCTTTTATACCGCGTCACAGTCTGACACAGAAAATTGCTGCAATTCTCTTTATCAAAATGTTGCAGGGCTATAATCATAGCCACTGTCTGGTCAACCAGCTCCCAGCTGGGTATGTCAGCAAAGGTGCAAGGGGAAAAAAAGAACTTTGTGCAGACGTTCTTGCAATTGAAATTCCTACTTTGGGAAACTAAAAACATATGGGACTAAAACCGGGCTATGAAACCTCATTTGCATTCCTTTTCCAGAATTAACAACTACATAATAGCATTCTGCTGGACATGGTCATCAGTTGAGGGGAGGTGACTTTTATTCCTGCTTATGCAGTTGGGGAGTTGAAGCACCCTTCCATGGAAACCCCAGAGCCATTTAAGAAGGGATTTATACAAGGGACTAATCCCACCATAACTGTTGTCTGGAGAGGCCGAGCCCTCAACATAAGAAGCTCTTCCCTGCATCCCTCTACAGCACAACAGCCTCCTGTCCTGCTCTTCCAACCTCCAGCTAAAGCTGCTTCCTCCCAGGGTGAATCTGCAGTGGATGACTTGCCAAATAGCAATTCTTGTCCCTGAAAGATGTTAAGATGTACAACGTCTGTGGTGGTTTTTTGGTCAAGGAGTATCTTCCAAACAAACCAGTTAGAAGTGCACAACCAGGGAAGGAATAAAGATTACAGAAGAAAAACAACTTCTCACAGCACCTGGGATTTAGAGACTTGGCCTTCCAGTTGGCCAAACTAAGGCCCTTTTTTACTTAGTGCCAGTATTTCACTTATTACTGTAGTAATGCCTAAGACTCCTTCTCACTCACCTTGAAGTTATGGTTCTGTGCACTGCAGAGACTCAGAGAAGACTCGGGGAACATTTGCTCTTTGGGAATGCCAAGATGGGACATCTCAATGCTAAGGAATGATGTGTCAGTAAGAGAATGCTTGAAATGCAATGTGCTTGTACATACATACATGCTCTCCAGAAAGGCTTTAAATTATACTGCTTCTCATGCACAGCATTCTCCAGCAAAAAGTCCCTTTTGTCCCTTATCACAGATAACAACAACAGTCATTACCTTAGGGAAGGAAAACATGAAAGGGACGCAAAAGTCTGTGCTTCCTGGCATCAATCAGTTCCCAAAAGGTAATAACTTCCTCTGAGTCTCCCAGCACTCTTCTCCATGGTAGTCCTGTTAGATGGAGCTAATCCCACCTGCTTTCAGAGCCAGGCCTCTGGAGCCAATGAAGTATTGGTCTCAGAGAGCACAGCAACTCCTGTGTCTTTACCGAGAAGCAATGGCAAGCTCTCTGCTACAGATTTTGGCCACGTTGGTGGAAGAAAAACCTTTGAGCAAAATAGTAATTCCAGACTTTTTAAAAATTATGAAAATGTCTGTCATGAGATTAAGTTCAGAGAAGTTTGGCTTTGTCTCTCCTCAGAATGCTCTGTGGAGATGCCAGATGGCAGCTGTGGGTGGACAGTCTGCTGAAAACTTGCCTGCTCCAAGCCAGAACTGATGGGTAAGCAGTCCTAACAGATGTGGTGCAAGACACTGGAATCCTAGAGGAAGGAAAAACACCCTTCAGAGTGTAAACTGTATTGAAGTGTATCAAAGAAAACATGGGCTGTTTGCATTTGCAGAGGCCTGAGATTCAGGAAATTTGATTTTGTTTCCCACATCTGCTACAGATATCTTACATGACTCTTTCCTCTGTATCTTTGTTTTATCCTCTGTTGTACACGGAAAATGTACTTCATTCTCTTGCAGTGGAGAAAAGAAGGTTGAAAAGGGCTGAGAACAGCCAAGGTGCCTTCCCAGGTCTTCTCTTGCTTGAGACCCTTAGGCAGCCCCACATTAACTGCTCTCTGCCTCAGACTGACATTCCCACTGCTTCCTCCTGCACGGAACTGTCCTGTTACACAGCACTAGAATTTAGGATTATGATGGAATTGCATCATCCCAGAGGAGGAGACACTGGACAGCAAAGCAGCAGCAGACATGCCCCTCAGAGCAACAAGGTTTTACAGTGATAACCTGTTCCATTAGCTCAGGTTTCATCACAATGTGATTACCCCTGTTCCTGAACTGCTGCCTATTTTAGATTAGGCTTTATGTTAAATCAATGACCCATTTTCATTCTGGGGCTTTAGAAAATAATTCACATTCTAATGTTGAATTAAGACACTGATAGTTTATGTAAGGGTCCATAAACTGTATTTATAGAGTGGATGCTGATCCCTCCTGTCTCATTCAAACCCAGTCTCTGACCTAATGTCATCAGGTGTTAGTTCCTGTGGATGTAACTCACTAGTCTTCAAATATGAAATTTCTTGTGCCTTTGCCCTAGAGGATAAGGATTTTATGCCCAACATTAAAGACTGTCACATTTTTAGCATAACTTGCAACAACAGCTCAGTCTTTATCTCTGGAGGGTGCTGGTTCTGTCCCACAGGAGGACTGCATATGGTCCTTTACATAATCTGTCAGATGCATTAAAATCCTGTTAATTACAGCTAATTTTATAAATCCTGGAACAAAGTAGCCTACTCTCTGACTAGCCCTGAAATACTAGCTGCCCTATTTTACCACTCATTTGTGCTTCAAGTTCTTTATTTCGTCCTGGTGATGAAGACCACAATGGTGATCAGAAATCCCAGCAATCCTAGAGAATTTAGGTACCAAGAGCCAGTGGCTTGGTGCATTCAGGGAGGTGACTGGAGAGCGGTTGTCAGTGGTAAGTGTGCATGAGGCAATAGCAGTACCCAGGTTTTTGGATGCTTCTCTTGCAATCCTTTGGCACATCAGAATGGGACATTCTCAGCTGCTTCATCAGTGGTAAAATGGAGAGATTATCTGATCCTGGGAAGAGAAAGAAAACCCCCAACATTGCTATGGTTTTGCAGAACAAATTGGTTTTCATGATCAACATATCCAAATTGCTAATTAATTCACATTCCCAGCTGTCTTTCACATGCCCTGTGAGTTTACCTCACTCCAGTAACTCAGTATCTTTTAAAATTTGACTTGAATGAAGGCGGTTTTTTTCTCAACTAATTCTGATTGTTTCTAATTTGGAAGTCAGATACGACTTCACATGTCACTAATATCTCTCAACACTTCAGTTTTCATTTGGCCACGGGGAAATTCTTTAGTGGCTGAGTGTCAGGTTTTAATTACATGGATTTGATGGAAAAGCTGTTTTATTTCAGTCCTTTAACCTGAGCCACAAAAACAAAACTGGAAAACTGCTGTTATTTGAAAAATGAGTATTGGAAGACAACATGCGTACAATGGCTGTTCAGATTCTTTTTGCATCACATAAAAATCACACGGTGCCCAAACTTGCAGCATTGTGCTGTCTAAACCACCAAACCATTAGGGTCTTATTCTGGAATTGTGCTGAGGCAGTTACGATACAGTTTCTCAGATAATTGCTATGTATAATTAGGTTATATTGCAATTAAAGAAAGTACCTAGCAAGAATTCTGACTTCAATCACATTAATTCACATTAAGCAAGATTTATAATTACATTCAGGTATCTGGAGATGCAGCAAAGTGCTTAATTCCCATGGTCTGATGGAGAAGTAGGACACAGCCTGTTTATAAACCTGACTTCAACTTCCTTAAGACTGGTCCATCTTGCTTTTCTCTTCTCCAGCTCTCTCCTCAGCTCTCCCAGCCTGTGTTTCAGGCTGGCTATGAGCTGTTCAGCTGTGGTAGCAGAGTCCTGAAGCTGAGCAAATACAGATATCAACACAGATCCAGGGCTTTGCTAACCCATTGTTTGGGGATGGCACTTTCCTATCAAGCACAGAGTGAGATCATGTCTGCTCATAAAAAATGTGTAGGCAGACCATTAGTTATCAAGGTAACGCCAATTATTCCTCCAAATTGCTGGCACATAGAGCAAAGCAGAGATTAAAAGCAAATCTGGCCTTAACACTCTGTTTATGTGTTGTGCTGTTCAGGGCTTAGCAAATGTTCTCAGCCAGCAAACCCACAGGGAATCTACTTAGTCTAGCTATCAGGCCCAGGCCCATAAATCACTGCACTAGAAATAAGTAGCAGTGAAAAGCATCAACGTCATTCACCATTGTAGAGCTCTTTCTCCAGAGAGAATACAGCTGCTACAGGGATGAAACACACCTCATGGGTTTGGGGTGGACTCGTGTCATGGAAAAGTGAATCTGGGCTACCAAGTCCATACAGAAGATTTTAGTGAGCCAACTTAGTGGGAGCTCCCTGTAGTTTTCTTACCCTGCTGTGCTGACTCCAGCCTCCAGCTATGGATTGTACTTCTCTGGAGTCCCTGAAGAACACTTCTGAGTGTGGAAGCTTAGTGGGAAAGAGGGCATCGATTCTTATTGATCCTCCATCTACACCTCTGTCCTGGCTAGAAGAAAGCATCCCTTGCAAGCAGTACCCCTGGGTATTTTCCAGTGTTGGTCTTGCTCTGGAGAGAACAAACAGAGCACAGAATGCCATCCTTCTTTCCTAGTGCCTAAGGAGGACAAAATGGTTTTCACTTTACTTACATGAACAGCACAACACCTTGCTAATTAATAGTTGGGGGATTTCTCATTTTGCCAGTTGTATTGAATATTAGCCATGCTGGGGAATACTGCTGTGAATAGCCAAACACTGCTGGAGTTGTTTATCCAACAATTTTCAATCTAGGTCAAGCACAGTGGATTGCAAAAAAAAAAAAACAAAACAGTTTGATGAAGCTGTACTGGGTAAAATACAAATCTTGCTTAAAAAACAGAAGGAAACAAGGGAAAGCTATCATACATGGAATTAACTTAAAGAACTTGCCTTTTAGACATCATGTAATGTCTTTGGGAGGCATTCTGTGACATTCTGTATAATTCTGTTATATTTTGTCCTAAATCTATATTCACATAGGTGCCTTCTTTAAAGTCCTTATATAGGAAAGAGCAACACAGTGGTCCCAGTTTTCACATGGATTCAGGCCTTTTCCCAGGTATTTTGCCTTTTGTCTATTTCAAGATACCCGTCACAAATAAAAAACCACCCTTGATGATACAATGAGATTCTTACAAAAGTCATGAGATTATAAAGTAACAGTTTATGTCCTTTGGACATGGCAGGGGATAAGACCCTAGCGTGCAGATTTGCAAACCCTCCCCACCAAAGAGCAACCAATAGCTGTTAATTTAGTTTCCAGAAAAAATGTCAGTTATAAATCTGGGATTAAGGCCAGGTGTGGTCACAAACAAATTTGGGAAGATGAAGTAATTGCTATTTGCTGAAAGTAATTGCTTCCTGTTGTGATTACCATAGCAATTAATGTAATTCTCTGTCATACTCTTGGGAATAATAAACTTACTGGAGAAGAATAGCAAACAAATACCTTTGTCTGCTCTAGAAAACAGATTAGCACCAAACCTAGTTTGTTATATAGACAGCAGGAGAGCTGCACTGTCCTTAGCTCTTCACTTTCTTGCTTTTAAATGCTTGGCTTAATCAAAGGTGTGAGAGACAATTAGGTTTTTGTCACTTAGCAACCGTAACTGGGTTCAGGAGCAAAGCACTTTGGAACAGACAGTACTTGACCACTAAATATTACTGCTAGAGCATACCTAGGACCACTCACTCCTGTTTAAAAATGGGGAGACTGGGGCACAGAAAACCAATCAAAGGTACCTTCACAAAGTGTTCATATTCCATTTTTCAAGCTACTAATAGAGTTTTATATTCCCCTGATTTGCCACCATCCCATTGCCCATACAGGTAAGTTTTTGGAGAAATGTTTGAGACAGGAAGGACACAGGTAACCACCTAAGGCTGACTCCAGGCATCCAGGTGCTAATGCCACCAAAGTCAACCGCAGCAAAACACCTACATACTGGAGATGTCCCAGTGAACCTCTCACATGTACCACTGAGGTGCATTTGAATTTCAGGTAGGTACTTAGAATGTCCTTGGATGAATAGGAAGCTCTGAATGAAAAGATTATTACTGTAATTCTACATTTCTTGTAAACTGTGGGATTTTGGTACTTCAAAAGCAGAAGACACATCAAACATTGGTGACAAAAATATTATTCCTTTGTATGAAAGTATTTTGAGTAAATCCTTTTTCCCTCTCCCCAAAAAATGCTAACACAGTGGATTTATAAAAACCTCACAGTCCTTTCTCTGTCTACTCTTGTAGCATTCTGGAAGGGCTGGGGAAAGGAGTACAGGGAAAGGGACTGTGTAGCACCAAGCACAACAGAGCAGACACGCTGGCCCAGAGCTTGATGCATACCCACGGTGCAAACAGTTAAACATGTGCTAAGAGTTATTTGAGAAAATAAAGCATAGAAGACAGAAAAGTGACTAATTTAGAAGGATAACAATACTTAGTTAAGACTCAAGGCCTAATTCTGCTATTGTTTAGAGCCATTCATACCTGGGGCTCCGGAAGAATCAACTTACATCGGTGCATATGAGGGCAGCATCAGGCCCCTTCTGCTTACAGCTGTGACCTGACGAAAACATTCTTGAATCACAGAAGCAGAGCAGGAGGTTCAGGGCCAGGACAGAGGGTTAGAGATGCTGCAGCATCGTCCAAGAGTGAGTCAAGTGTATAATTTGCTAGGACTTTAAATGCAGACTTGAAAACAGTTTGACAGATATTACAGGAGCTCCCAACGGAAGCAGAAGCCCAGTGCAGCTGGTCTCAGAGCACTAATAACGAGGAGGCTTTTGCTCTGATGTTCTGGAATCCAGCTAAACCACTCAGTTCTGGAAGAATGAACAGATGTAGCTGAAAATACCAGTAGCCAGGTATTTCTCATTACTTTTTGCTGCTGAAAAACACTATGGAAAACAGAGGAAATGAATTTGGCTGGGGCATGCAATGTTTGCCTGGTAGTCCTTAAGTATTTTGTTCTGCCCCAGTACACAGAAAAGAAAAATGTCTGGATATATTCAGTGAGGGTTCAATTCTCTGTGTGTCGCACCAGGCAGCAAATCTGTGAGCAGCTGGAGAGTGCTGCTGCTGTCTGGGGAAAGGCAGCTCTCCCTCAGACACCACCTTGCCTAATCTCTGGCACTAGTGACCTGCTTATTGATCATTCCCCACAGGCACAGCTTTCCAAACAGCATCTGCCAGGGATGCAGGTACACAGCAGAAAAGGGGTCAGCAGGTACCAAGTGGAATCTGCAGCTATAAGCCCTTGGCAGCTGAAGAGCAACTGTCTCCCCTCAAAGCAGCAAGCAGAAGCGATCCACAGGAAAAGCCAGATTCCTTCTGTTGTGGCAGCAATACTACAACAGTCTACATTTACCTGAATGCCTCACTGCACCATCTCTAACCCTTTGTCCCATCAAGTTCCTGGTTACATAGCATCTACATGTACCTTGTATGTACTTTTCTTCCTTCCTACCCCTTCACAGCTACTGTACCAAGCTGCCCTGTGCTGCTGGGGACTCTTCTCCACACTGAGAGGCCTGTGAACTCCCATTAGCCATGAAGCTCCATGTGTCCTTATGGAGCAAGAGATTTTGAAGGGCCAAAAATGGGACAGAATCATCACAGACAGCAAAAGTCTAATAAATGCTTACAGTCCTGTCTAATGACACTCAGGCTTCAGATTATGATGTTCAGAGCTCCTGGGAACTGCAGTCACAGCAGAAACAGTGAGATGAAAAGTGATTGTTTCAATGTAAACAAGCAATATTCTGTAAAACTGCTAACAGAGAGCTAGGGGCTACTTAGTGTTTGAAGGTTTCTATGTCTAAAGGTCTTGTGTTTTGAAGATTAAATTAGTACAAGATCTAACAACATTCTTGGTATATTAGACAGGTATTAATTATGTTCTATAGAGAACATAATGCTTTTAATAATGTAATTGCACCATGAAACTATTCTACTTTCCTATGTTAAAATAAGAAACAATGACTGTGATGGCATTTTTGCTATATGAGGAGACAGTATTCTTTTTAAACTTGTGCTCCTCATTAGCACATGGATAAACACTGACCTGATTCTCAGACTCAATTTATGCTTAACAATATGTCAAGTTTGCTCCTTAACTGCCAGAGAAATGTGGGCTCCCGGGTGTTTCCTGTTTCCTTCCAGTGCATGTGCAGCATTCCTGCCTCCTGAAAACGTCTTCTATAAAAGGCTGTTATCTCTCTCTGATACTGTGGGATCCTATTCTTCCTAGTCATTGAGCTGGAAACCTATGTATTACCCAAATATTTCTTAAAATATTCATATTCCAAATCAGTTTCAAGACATACCTTTAAAAAACTCAGAGAGCTTAGATCCTGAAAGTTACCAGGGATTAGTCTAACATTTTCCATTTACACCCCAGAGTTTTATGTACTGAACTGAACATGGTGTTCCTGAAAGCGATGGACAAATTGGAAAAGTGTAAATGTTAGGGAAGTATGAGCCAGAAGCCAAAACTCCAGATACTTTTCCCTGAATCATCTTATGCTGTAAAACTTGTAATCTGCACAAACAGTGTTCCCTCTGGAGACAGAAACAAGGAAGAACTTGAAATCTGTAAGGCTCAAAATAACTTTCTCAAAAATCTTTCTCTCACATTTCTGTTGCCATGTTAGACACTAGAAAAAGTACAGAAGTGTGTGAACATTTGGATGTGAACACTTGATAACGTCACGATGTCGTGTGAGCTGCCTTTCAATGCAAGTCACAACGGTGACTGTAATGTGAGCGATGCTGAGTAGAATAGCGTGAGCTTTGGAAGTTGCAGAAGGGTAACATGAAAGCAACCTGCACTGAATTCTTTTGCTACAGTGGCACATCTGCATCCCCTCTGGATCGGTAAGCTTTGGGTGGACAATCTTTTTGTCCCACTTTGTCCTTTTCCTGTTTCTTTATGTGCATTTCAAGCAGCGCAAGAAAACGGTGTATCCCTTACATTGCACCTCACAACTTTGTCCCAAATGAGCCTGAACCACAGAATATTTTGAAGATGATGACAAAGCTGGACCTGGCTATCTATTGTCCATTGCCCTCGACAGGACACATCAACACAATTTTACAGATTTTCTCTCTGGTGTAAATGACCAGACAGACCAATGCTTTCCACAGGCTTTCTGTTATCTGATACGTGCTGTGGAAAGAGTCCTTTCTAACTCCATCCTCCCCTACTGTGCACGGTTTGTTGCTCCTCTATTTCCCTTTTCCTGTATGTTACTGGGTGGGATTGCTAATGGATGCTGAACACCATTCAAAGGCAGCCCAATGATCCGCCAATGAATTCCTTCTATGAGTGTTTGAATTCCCCAAGTGTAACTTGCAGATTTAATTTAGTCCCATTATATCACTGAAACAGAATCCTGCACTTTCATTATTCTCTGTCCTGGGATATTTTATTCTTTCTCATGCTGTTCTAGCAAGACATGCAAGCAGCTGCACAAAGCGTCATGTTTTGTGATGATTTTATTTTTGGCTGGCTCGTAATTAACTGTTACCTGGAGAGTATTGTTCCACATCCCCTGTCTAACAGTACAGCGTGACTGCTCAGTGCAACCACTTCACTGCTTCCTTTTTATTACCATTATTTAAGATATTGTGGTATTTTGAATAAGTTATAAAATTACTTTATTGAAATTTTTCTGCTACCACTGAGAACTCTTCAGCTCCTCACACCACATACTGTTGCCAAGCTGATAAATATGAAACATCATCTGTTGACAACTTGCAAAAAACATTTTTTTCCTCAAGTGGAACAAGCTCTCCAGTTGTGACGTATTGGAGGGATCTTTACTTCAACTGCCACCCATTAACATGCTAATCAGCAGCAAACTGAAGAGTCAGAGCCAAAACCACAAACCCAAAAACTCGTCAAAACTTGAAAGAAATCACTTGCATGTTACTCACCAGTAAGGCTGGCGTAGATTTGCTGTAACTTTATGATCTTTTTTTGGTTTTCCTCTACAAAGCAGATGACATTGATGTGAGAGGTGTTTTCAATATTGACTGGGTGCTTTACATCCATACAGAGGAAAAAAATAATAAGAGACAATGGTGAACCACCACATATGAATGAAAAGTGGAGTCAGAGGGGAAGGGGGTATAAGAATTACAGATTTTTCTCCAGTCCCAGAATGCCAGCCCCATTGTCTTCTACCTACCTTTCACTTCCCTCCCCGCAGCTCAGGCCAAATTGGTGTCAATCATTAACCCAAACTTTCACTCTGCTTTCCCATGAGTGACCTAGACTCCCCCCCCCACCACACACAATGATCTGATCGCTCCACTTTCAAAAAATGCAGTTAATGCACCTGAAGATAGTCCATGATCATCTGCCACACACAGCATGCCAGCATCATCCCTCTCTACAGGCCCTCGCTGGCTGGATGCATTCCCAAATACCTGCCATTTTCCACTCCAAGGGCTGCCAAAGCAGCATGTGTATCTGAGCTGGCCAAACGCTAGGTCATGCCACTCAGACTCCTGGACACTTAATGGTTTATAGCTACTTATTTCCCCTATAGTCAGTCATCCTTTCTACTTATTGTCTTACCATTTGAGGTGAGGTTGCGCTGCTGGTTTGGGATTCATATTCACACCTGAGAGGGAAAGTCTTCTGTATCTGAAGTGGCAGTTTAACTCCCCATAGGTGGAAGGTTAAACTTTGAGAGAGGATTGGGTTTACAGTGAGAATTTCTTCCAGTCCCAGGTTTGCTGCTGGTGAAAGGTACAGACATGCTTTGGTTTGCATTATGAGCAATTACTCTGCATCAGATAAAATAAATTATATGTTAGACAATTAAACATAGTGGGGATTTTTCAGAATTAAGTTTTCACATTCTGTGACTCAACTCTCAGATTTCTCACCTGGAAAGAAATGAGATGACAAATGCAATTTGTGCATACCATTTTTGTCTCTAACACAAAATGAACACCCTTAAGTGTTGGCTTAGGTGCATTTACCTCCACATTTTCTCAGCATGAACACAGCTTAGACACAGGCAATGTTATGCAGCAGAAGGCATGCTACTTCTTGCTGACTACTCTTTAGATCTCCATCCTGGAAAGGACTGAGTGCTCTCAAGTCTCCATCTAGTCAACGAGAAGTGAAGTCACTTAGCACAGTAGAGACTGTATCTTACAGCCTTTGTCTGCTACAAAATCACCCCAAGTGAATTGTGGCATTTTCCTCCCTATTACCAAAGTGAGAAAATGTTGCCAGAGCACAATTGAAAAGAGCTTCCAGGAAGGAGCTTGGGTGGGTCTTATTCTGCCAGGGGCTGAGTTCACAGCCTGGATCTTGTGGGATATGAAGCGGGTACTCTCAGCAGCGGTTTCATCTATTCCCTCAGTTCTAGTACAAAACCAGGCATCTCCTTTCCATCTGTGCCCCTCACAGACCCACTTACGCTGTTGTCACCAAGATGGCCATAGCGTGTGATTGTCAGACTCTGAGACTTAGAACGGTGGACAGGGCTGAAGTTTTCATGATGCTGATATCAAAGAAATGTCACCTGTTCACACATTCTGCAAGGCTATTTCAGCTTTTGAAGAAGAGGTCAGTAGAATTTCAGAGGATTGCAGGTTTCTTTCTTATTGTGCTTCTTTCTTCCTAGCCAATCTCACCGGAGGACAGGGTTCATCCATGATAAACACTAAAGCCTACCACAGGGAGACAATGCACTTCCTGGGATTCCCTTTTTGAGCACACCTCTCTCCTGGGGCCCAACAACTGCAGATGAGACAGCCAATTCTGCTCTGCTTCTTTGCTGGGGAGAAGAATGTGATCAGGAAGAGAAGGAAAGTGCTGTTTGCCTCCAGCCCTTCTCCCACTGGAGTGGAGGTGCTATAACAGGCACCATTACAGCCCTGGGGAAAGGATGAAAGCCAAGGCACAGCATGACCAAGGGAAACCACATCAACAGCCCCCAGTGGAGCCTGAGATTAGCATCATGATATGGGTATATCATGATAGTACATATATATCTTTAGAATCACAAGTCCTACCACAGAATTGTTGTACCAGCTTTACCTCCAGCTTGTGCTCAGGCTCAGCACCTTCTCACGCAGGCGCAGAGGCACACATAGCACTTTAGCCAGCTCTTCAAAAGATTTAAACAGACCTCATGACCTTTGTTTTCCCAGCTCCTGCCTTCCCACAGAAATGGAGAAAATAAAAAAAAGGAAATATTCACAAATTACAGGGTTTAATAACTTGCCCCTCCCTTAGAAGAATCATATTGCTCAGAGGTGATCTGTATATGCAGCCATTATAGCCAATAACTTCAGTAACTGATTTCCCAACTGTAGCTCAAACTATTTCTTTTAAAAAACAATGCATTGCATGAATACCAAATTTATTTCTTGGAGTTACTTAATGTCTCCCATTAATTGCAGAGAGATTCTGTATTTGTTGCCTTTGTCATTAAAAAAAAAAAGCTATTTATTTCACTGGATATATCTGGCTTTTCATTCAGTATGAAGCACTCAAGATACAATCTCATGTGACATTAAAGTCACTGCACCTTATCTCTCAGCATCATTAAAATAAAGAATAAGCTACTTATCTATGCTTTAAAATGCAAAGAAAAAATATTCAGCTGCAATATTGTCTCCTCTGTAAAAAGGATTTTGGGGTGACTGATATTTTTTAAGAACAGCAAAATGCAAACCAATATTGCATTGAAAAAAATGACAAGTTCCTTTACCTTTTAAAAAATCTAAATGCATGAATTCTGATTCTTCCTTTCTCTCCTCACTTCTTTGCACTTAAAAAATCTCTTTAGCAAAACCAGTTAGAGACTGAAGGGTGCAACCAGTCTATAAAGCTCAGATGGGGTGAAAAAATCGAACTCTGAAACTTCACAAACAAGTTGCTCTGAGTCAATTTTCCCACAGCTGAATCTATGCTCTTCTCTGTTCTCATTTCCCACAGGTAGTTATGGCATTGGCAATTTGAAGTATTTCATAAATAACTCACTGGTATTCAGCATGCTGCTTTATTTCCTCTCCTATAATTGAGTTGTGCTGGTTTGACATTTTGATTCAGCACTGTAAAAAAAGCAGACTCGATTTACTGAAATTTCTGCAGTTGATGCCCGATTCAATTTTGCAGTGCATTCATTAAGGGAAAAATACTTACATTTGTTTGCAGAACTGAGCAGTCATTCATAAGGAACAAAAGGTACATCTTGCTTTCCTCCCTGGAGTAAGGCACAGCTTTGGCCAGAGAGAGTTCTCACCTGAGGCCTGGTTTCCATAATGTTTTTCTGGTTCCTCAGGAGGAGTCCAGTCTCGTGGTCATCTGAAAGCCATCTGCAGAGCCATTTTGGTACTCTCTTAACCCTGCATGAACATCTGAAGTGTTTCCATCTGCTACACATTGTGTGAAAGAAAACAGAGAACATAGAGGCAGAAATAATGGCAAAGGACCATGTCATTGCAAGGTGTTATCTGTGTAATCCAGATTATAATGATAAACATCAAACATACTATGTTTATCAGCCAGCTGCCTGCTCTCTCCTGCCACTTCCCTCTAATTCTGGGGGCAAACCCTGGCTCTTGCTTCTGTACACCCTTTTGCTTTTCCTGCCTCATGTTTTCCAAAACTTGAAGGATGGAACGATCTGTCATATTAGGAAAACAATTAAATTTGGAATTGATACAGATTTTGCACAAATGAAGGCTCAGCAGCTGAAAATGCTGTCCCAACAACACCTCCACATCCTTATGCAGAAGGCCATCCACAGCCAGCAAAAGCCCAACCAACTGATTTTCTCCCCAAACCTCTAGGTGACACAGCTTCACCCAACTGGTGCAATGCTGAGTGCAGCTGAGAAAAAAAAAAAAATCAAGATCCTTAACGCACTATTGCCACCAGCTTCTTTTTAACATGGGCTAGAGAATCCTGAAACATCAGCTACAAAAAAGGTTCTTATACACAGCTCTGTACTTACACTGCTTTCACTAATCAATTCCAGCACTTTGTGTTGCTGTTGCCACCAACATGTACCCTTCTGTACAGAAAGTAAGGAGCTTCAACAGTTTTTCTAAAGGATGTGGATTGGAAAAAGCATAGGAATAATGGAGAAGACAGAAAAGATGTTGTTAAGTAGCAAATGTATAACATACCTAAAAATCTCAATTTTACTATATTGGTCAGAGACTTATGGATTCAGGGATACCTGGATAGATTCTTCCCATAAAAAGGCATTTTAAACAAATATGCTATAGACACACACATATATATCAATTATCTGTAACTGTAGACCACACTCTCATGATCACTAAGGAACAACAGAATGACAGAAAAGAGAAGCTAAGTGCAATAATGCTGTTGACCACTAGAAACCAGCACTGTTTCCAAAGATCTACTCCAAAAATAAATGGTGGTTGCGAGCTCAGACAGATCCTGGTGATGGTGGTTGTTTAGATCAGATTTGCAGTTTTTTCAGTTTCTCAGTGTAGCAGATCTCTCTTTTTTTTAACAAGAAATAGCTTCTTTCCTGTGGCTAGGAACTGACTCTGCAAAATCTTGTCCACTGCAGAATTCTCTCAGCCTCTGCTCTTAATACAATATACTACTGGATCTTTATCCAACTCTTCTACAGCTATTAAAATATGAAGACTATTTATATTTTTTATTAACTTCCTAAATTCTAAGAAAATAGCCAAGAAAAGTAGAACTTCCACAGAAACCTACTAATTGACCACTCCTCTGACCTTTCAGCTATTATCACTTCTAATTCTATTTAACAAAATTATTTAATTCCTTACCTCAGATTAAGAGAGACAGGATTTCTGTGTGCTTCAGGCTAACAGATGAAAACTTAAAAGCTTCTCATTTGTATTCCTAGGAAGTAACTCAATCTTTATGCTTTTCCTGCCTCATGTTTTCCAAAACTTGAAGGATGGAACAATCTGTCATGTTAGGAAAACAATTAAAACAGATACTGTTTTCATTCAGTAAAACTGTGACTGTTCTTTGGTCTGTCTTCAATAATTTAGAAATTGCAAAGGCCAAAGCTTTCAGGAATTATACTTAAAGAAGGTGATTACTTATGAAAGTCATTAAGTACATGATTGGTATCATGGGAACCATGACTAGGTTATTTTCTACTCTGACCCAAAGTCAGATGAAAGATTACAAGTGAATAGGCAGTTACTGAACTCATGATACCTAGAGAACAATAGAGGTGAGAAAGGCAGATCCCTTTGGAGTGAGCTGCCACTTCTGCCAGCAGGACTCCAAAGATGCAGCCAGTCCCAGAACTACCAGTGGGACCCAGCCAGCCTTGCTGCAAATGAAACTGGGGGCTGCTGCTTGTGCTGCTCTGCTGGTACCCATAAATGTACCGAGACAAAGAGCACTATATCCCCCAGTCTGGGAGGCCTATTGCATACTACATACTATTCCATATTGCACAGTTATACAATGCTTCTCCCATTTTTATTTTGTCCTTAGGATTAGAAAAATTCCTCAAATTTGAAAAACAACCAACCAAACCAGAAAATGCTCATAGCAACTCCTCTGAGGTTCATTAGCTTCTGTATGGCTGATGGAAATAGAAGCCCTGAGTTGGCTTTGCTATGGTCATTTAAACAAACATAAGCTTGAAATGTTCCCAGGACAAAAATTAGGCCTTTGCCTAACAAGCACATTAAGCCTTATTATGTCTATTAAGCACAGGGAGCCACCCTTGTTGCAACCACACATTACATTTGAAAGCTGTTATGGGCAGCACACTGAATTCCCTCATCAAGAGGTACTTTGTGACATTTCGAAACCCTCAACTGCAAAATAGCTAAAAGGGCAAAGAAACAGATTTTCCTCACACAGTACCAGAACACACAAACAGGCATTGGACCTAGGCAAAGAGCCAGGAGCATTGTTTTGCACTCCAGTTTTATTTTTCCTCAGTTACTTTGGTATCTTCAGATACTCAAAATTAATAAAGCACCCACTATCTAAGGGAAAAACAACCTGATCACTTGAGGAATCAAGCATTTAGAAAATACCCAAGAGATAAAAAAAAAAAGTTATTTTGATCTGTAGCATTAACAGAGTATCTTTTATTACTTTAAAATAGGTAATTTTTAAATTTTAAACTATTAAAGCTAAGTGTTGGTTCAAGTCTGTATGAAATTGAAATAATTTAAATCCTCCTTTTTTTTTTTTCCACATGTTCTGTAAGTCTTTTATCAGTGGTTTAATATAAAGCATAGGCTACCAGAATGCATATCTCAGGACTGGGATCCTCAAAGGAAATGAGATGGCAAAAATAATAAATCTTTTTCCCTTCTGCTCTTTGACAGTACAAATCTAAAAAGTTATGAGGCTGGAAGATGAGATTGTGTTCTATTGCTATTAAAAATTAATTTCTTTGTATAGCTAATGTGGTTTTCATTTTTTAGAAGTTCACAAAAGCAAATGCCAAACATATACCACATTCTCTACTTCGAGGCACGAGTATATTATTTCACACAAATAATATGACTTAGAAGTAGCTTAGAGTGTAAACACTTGTGGTTTTTTGATGCATGATACCAGACAGCTGTAGATATTTCTAAATTTCAAGCACTATCATGCTCAAAAATGTCACATTCAAAAGGCAGACAAGGACCTGATCTTAAAACATTGAAGCACAACCAGAAATGAAACATTAACAAGGTAGGTAAATATTTTAGGCTTCAGGAAGATATAATCTGTCTACTGCCCTCACATAAACAGCATGGTTAAATACATATATAGTATTTCAGAAATTCTTTTGAACACTTATATTAAAATCACCCTCACAAGATAAAATGAATTCCTTACCCTTAATGTTCACAATTTGGAAAGATGTGAAAGCTCAAATATAAGGGTTAAGACTATGGTGGTTGTTCCTTAACATTTCTGGGGAAATAAAATGTGCAATTAGAGCTTTCTGATTACCTAAAGGAATTTCAACACTTCATAAATTAGTGCTTCAAACTGCAACCTTAAAGGAAAATGTTAAGTTTGCTTCAAAATAAATATTCCAACATTTTGAAGTAAAATCTTCAAAACATTTGTGGATGTTTACTCTTATGAAAACAACTACTGAAATCAAAACTTCTGTATTAAAAAAAATTTACTAGCTTCACTTTTGACAGAAAATTCTCCCATCAAAATAATTTTAAGATCCACAAGAATCTTTCAAGGAAACACAGGTGAGTGAAAAATAAAGTAAGAAAAATACAACACAAACAAATGCCAGGTTTTATTGAGGTACTGTGTTCACATGTTTTGCACTGAACAATCACATTTGACTAAAGACAACCATATCTCTGATGTGAAGACACCATGTTAAGATGGCTCACAGGGAAAGCTTAAAATAAAGCTTGGTCAGCAGGGTGTGCCAAATTCTGCTCTGCTTGACAACTGTTAGCTCATTGGAATTGCACAGGGTAAAGACAACAGTTTGCATGAAAATGATTAGCAGCAGTAGCTGGTATGTGCAAATTAAAACATACTACTTCTCAGTACAGTAACCGTACACAAATACATATTCTGGCACAGCTTCAGATTGGCCTCTGGTTATTGACAGTGGTTGTAATAGCCAGCAAATGCCTCTGGAAGAGTAAGCCAGGTTCCTGTGGCTCACAGTTGTAGTTCATCCTTGTGGCTCAGGAAATCTCTTGAAGCCACTTCACTTTGTCATCAGCTTGTTTCAGTGGGGTCTTGTGAAAGATGCAGCCTTGTATCTGTAAAATACCAATCACAGTTAAGAATTAGATGGAACAAGGGAAGATTATTTTTTCCCCTTCTGCTGCACAGCAGAACTCATAAGGAAACACCACAAACAAATGCAGACTGAACCACACAGCTCAAAGCGTTACACTGGGATCACTTCTTTCCAAGCATCTCATTATAGTCCTAGCCTTTATGATGTGAAGAATTATACCTCTGAAGGGCATCACTACAGCTGTGAAACACTAGATGCCTCCTCTGAGGATCTACATGGATGGGCAGATCCTCTGCTGTGTGAGGATTTTACCTTGCACGTGATAAAGGCTCAAGGCACAATGGTGCTAAAACAAAACCAAAAATGCTTAGCAGAGTCATTCATCTAATATTTCTATGCCTCTTGGAAAATGCACAACTAATATCTACACTGAACTGTGCATTTCCTTTGTTTTTATGATATACATACTCACAATGTGTGCCTTTAATCCTGAAGAATACCAAAAATACATTCCAAATTACACTTGAAGAATTGTTGTACAAAGAAATTACTCTACTGCTCATTAAAGCAGGATTGCTTCTGAGGTGAAGAACAACAGCTGTTGGTACAGATGGGTTTAGAAGCAGATGTCTGTCTGGATAGGTAAAGAGCAAATGGACATGCACTGAAGTCTGGCCAGAAAATCTCAGCTAATTCAGCTACTGACAGAAGTTGCGAAGTGTGATACCTTGGATTTCAAGGCAGATAGCAACTATCAGCAAAGAGCATACTGATCAGCAAAGAACATCACTTCAATACTGGTTCGCTTAGAAGAATGGCACTTAGCCAAGCTATCAGTGTTACTTTCTGTAGATTCTAGATTTTGTTCCATTTTTGTTTGCATTAAACACAGTACAACCAGCTGGTCAAAAAAAGGTGACTGTCCCACTGTATTTAGCCCTGGCGCATCCTCACCTAGAGTACTGTGTGCAGTTCCAGGCCCCACAATTTAAGAAGGGTGCTAGGGTACTCAGTGCCTCCAGAGCAGAGCAACAGAGCTGGTGAAAAGGCTGGAAGGCACATCCTATGAGGAGAGGCTAAGGACTCTACTGGGATAGAGTACAGAGACATCCTTCCCTCCAAAAATGTTTTTAAGAATGAGCCACTGAAGACTTCTCTTTGACTGCATTTTCTTAAAGACTTGTAGCTGTAGCCACTTGTTCCCTCTTACACGACAGGCAAAATTACCTTGTCAAAGGGAGAAATTAGACTGGCTTGGCATGATTTGTCTTCATGAAATCTGTGCCAGATTTTTATTTGTGCATAACTTGATTGTTTAATGATTTGATATATTATAGCTCCAAAATAGAAGCAATGCCTCCAGTTGACTACGTCCCCTCCCTTCCCTTTTCAAAGCTAAGAGCTGTGTTTGCCCTTTTTCTGGAAAAGAGCATGCAAACAAGTTTGAATTGTATGCTGAATTACATCAGTTGCAAAAGTGTAGGGGGTCCTGTTCCTAATTAAAATCCAGTGAATTTGGTAGAGGAAGTATGCATGCTAAATCAAATCTAATTGCCACATGTAGCTTTCTCACAGCAGTGGAAGGTCTGCAGACACTGATGGATTCTCTGGCTTATCACTGCACTTTGAAGTGGCTCCCCATGACAGGTGAAACATGAAATCAGTAGCAAGAAGACAACATAAAAAGCAGAGGACAAAAAAAAGCAGTAAGAGACCCAGAATTTCTACCAACACAACTAGATTGCCTGTTGAAGTTCAGAAAAGACCCTTGCCTTGCCTTTCATTTTCACAGAAAGTTCCCAGATGCTTCATTCTGGATCTAGAAGCAAAAAAGCTCACAGGCTAAGGGCATAGTTTTCCTGGTTTTAGCCCAAAAAGAGATCTCAAGTGTTTTGAGTCCTCATGATAATACCAGCCTGATTTTGATTAAAAAAAGACTGGATAACTCATCCAGAAAAAAGCTTCTAAATTTTTTGGTGTTTATATAATGCATGCATTCAAAACCTACCAAAAAAAATCCTTTGCAGCTGGCCTTTCAATTCTCTCCTTATTTCTTTCTTTGTGTAAGCAATAGTGGTCAGCAGGCTACCCTCCAGGGCACTCCATAAACAGTCTCTATAACACAGTGGAACATAAGCAGACTGAAGCATGAGGAAATGAAAGGCCCACAGCCTTCAGAAAGCAATGCCACATTCCCAGGTTTGAACTGAAGTCTCAGCTCAGTATTCAGCGCCTGCCTCATATTTTTTGATTTCTCACTAAAGACAGCTTTCTGACTTCAGGATCCTTTTTAAGTCTTCCCATGGCATTTTTCTCCCACAAGCCATTTCATTTGCAACAGCAGAACAAAAAAAGAATATATGGAGGTGTTTAGGAGTTTCCAAAAGAGTTTTGTTACACAAGTATTTTCATGAGGACAAGCAGCCCAAACCAACCTGTGATGCTGATAGGAAGAAGCACTGAGAAAGATGCATTTGCACTTACCATGTACGGGGTGACTTTTTTTAAGGGTACAAAAGAAAATACATGACGGGTAATTCTTGACATATTTACTTTCCTGCTCATCCAAAACAACTGCTGAGCAAACAGGCACACTTTTTTTCCTGAGACTGACACTGCAGATCTACAGCTATTCTCACATTCTGTGGCTGTTTAGCCATGAGCTTTACCCTCTGCAGAAAGTAAAATGCATGTTTCATGTCATCTGAAGTCTTTTGCATTATTCATACATTCCTCTTACGTACCATTCATCTATTCTGGCATGCATTTTAAAGACTATTTTGCATGGTCTGTGCCATAGGCAGTTTTACCTTTAAACATGATTTCAGCATAAAAATCAAGTCAGCATATGAAGCTTTTTTTTTCTTTAAGATAACCCTCTTCAGTTCTCTGTGAGGTTTGACTCAGCACTAGTAGGTAGCATCTCCAAGAAGCAGAGTATGACTAAACTACCCACCAGATACTTCAATGCTCTTACCCTTTGTCACACAGGAGCCTATCAGTTCACCACTACAGAATGTCTTCAGAATGATAATTTACAATGTCTACAGCCTTGTACCAGTCTAAGCTCTGGTACATCCTGGACAGAATCAGGGAAAGGACAAAGACAGCATAAGGGGAATGTAATCCTCTCTGGCACACAACCACAATGGAGTATTCACACAGAAGTAAATTAAGAAGAGATTTCTCTGTGGAAGTCAAGTCTCTACAGATACTTCCCTGGGCAAGGACAGCATGAAGGTAACATGTAAGTAAATCAGAGTTTTCCAGTGCTTCTCAGAAAGCTAAAAACCCAGATAAAGAAGCACAACATTTTGAAAAATGCTTAATATCTGCATTACCACATATAAAGCATATCAAAGGGTATACAAATAAAATACAGGAAGATGAAAATAAATGTTCTCACTGTACCTATTTTCATGACAGCATTTGTAGAATCCATCCAGTGCCTCTAGTTTAACATAGTGAACTCCCTCTGGTCTCATTGTCTGTAAAAAAAAAAAGGAAGTTTTAAGTAAAACTAGCAGGATTATTTTTCCTTTAGTTGCAAGTAGTAATACACAGACGTGCCCACTGCACTAGAAAAGAGTTCCTGGAATCTTCCTCTACAAGCTTTAGAAAAGAATAGTTATAGAATTAGTTATAGAATAGACCAGAGCCATTCCACTTACCATTCCTGAGTCTCTGGAAGGCTGCAATTAACTTGTGTTAAAA
>JANIJG010024667.1:41592-113324 GCA_024611175.1 Megaceryle torquata
TAGTTATAGAATAGACCAGAGCCATTCCACTTACCATTCCTGAGTCTCTGGAAGGCTGCAATTAACTTGTGTTAAAAAGGAATAAACATCAAGATGAAAAGCAGTTTACAGTAGCAGCACTGTGGTACAAGTAGGACTTATAGCAGGAATTCTGAGAGACTCCTAAAAGAAATGGCAGAAAATTTTCCCATATTCAAGAAAATGGACCAGCAGTCTCAAACTTTCACCCCTCTCCAAACACAATCAGTCAGCATTGCCTTCATTGCACCTTCCATCCAGTGATCACAAAGCACTGCGGGTGGGGAGACGCACAATACTACTTTGCCTGAAAGAAGCATCACCCTTGCCTTTCAGAAAGATTAAAGGGATGACAGGAGCAAATAAAGCAATTTTTAGTTAGGCATTTCACCAGTTGCCCAGAAAAATCTTAAGCTCTGGCATCTCCCATCTTTTCAGTGTTCAGTTTCAAAGCTTAGTGGTATTTGAATATTGTGAAAAACAATCCTGACCACAACTTCATTGGTTAAAATAAAGAATAGTTCATTAAAATTAACTAATACAGACACCTGCTTGGAGCAGAAGGGCTGGAATCTTTAGATTCAGTGCACACAACCTGAGTTTATGCAACTGAGCAGAACCACCAAAGCAAAAGCAGCCTGTGGTAGGTCACTCCCAGGAAGGGAGAAGAGAAATACTCTGCCAGTTGTTTTCACTTATACCTGCCAACAGCAGAGAAAGCAAAGCTCTGGAAGGAACTTAATTTCCTTTTATTAACAAAACACATTTCAAAACACTTTGAACTTAGTTTCTCTTCATTCTTACCTCATACTCATTCTTTCATTCTCTTCCCACTTTCCTCACTGTTTTCAGTCTTAATTTTCTGCTGCTATGCTTCCCGTGCTAGTCCCTGTCTCTATGAACAGGTCTTCATACTTTGAGCCTCTCCTATATCTTTTCTCTGCCCTAAGTCTCCTAGTTGTTCCAACCCTGTGCATGCTTCCCACCTGCAAAGCTCCCTCTACATCTCTCCACAAGCACCCCACCTCTGCTCTCCAGCCCACCCACAGCCACTGTTCCACTCCCTGGCCCTCTCAGGAGTTTCTCCATCCCTTCTGACATTGTTGCCTCCCTACTCTGCTGCTCTCAATCCCAACAGCCCCTGTCCCTCTTCCACATGCTCCCAGGCACACCCAGGGACTTACTCAGTTTAGTTTTCACTATCTACCGACTCCAAAACCTCTTCCTTCTCCATCTTCTCTTCTAACTCTCCTTATGAAGCTCAGTAGTCTTCCTCAGGCTCAATTTCCATGCATTTCCCATTGGCATCTAATCCAGCACTGTCTTTGACCTCATTTTCCATGTTCCTACTTCTTGGGTCAACACAGAGAACAAAGAGCAAAGAAAAAATAAGCATAACTTGACAGGGTACTTCTGTCCAAAGAAGTGTGTGGGGAAAAGATTTTAAAAGGTTCCTTATATGCAACAGGGATAAAAAGTTGAGAATTCTAATATTTTCATCTAAAAAATTGAAACACCAAATAGGGCAAAGGAAGTGTTTTGCAAGTTACATTTTGTTTGAACAGAAAAAACCTGCAGTTTGGTTTCAAATATCAAAATGGGATTTGATAGTTTAATATTTAAAAAAAAATCTGTACAGTAACATTTAAGCCAAAATCTTGGCTGAAACCAAGTCTCTTCAGTGAGTTATTTCAGCTGTAATAAACAAACAAAAAGTAAAAATTCTTAATCAGTTAGGAAAAGGCACCCTGGCTTTGAAGCCTGTCTAGCTTTCATATCTAAACCAGCTTACAGCATCTATGAGTATCTTTGCAGTAAAACACTTGACTCTTAAACAGCTGTAAAAAAATCTGCTACAGGAAAGTTTGGGAAACTTAAAAGCTAAGGAGTCCTATTTAAACATTTCTAAATTTAATCTTAGTGATGTAACTTTGAGCTAATGCTACCCTTCCACTAAATCTGAATTCACAGCTCCAAAATAGGAAATTTCTTCATTTCCTAAGGAAAAAAGCTGATGTGTTTTTCCCACATACAAATATCTGAGACAGATGGCTGCCAAAGTTAGTAGCCTAACTGGGGAAAACTTAAAGCCAGCTGCAAAAAGAACATATAGTGAAAATTAATGATAACCCAGGAATCAAAGCTACCAAAGCATACTCCAAAAACCAAGCACAGTGTCTGAATTCAGAGGGCAGCTATCTAATTTCAGAACCAATATGGTCAGATAATTCTACTGAGCTAAGCAAGAGAAAGGGAGTTTGGTGCTTTTTTCATCAAAATAGCTGAATGTTTTATATGTTTGATTAGTGTCCCATAGAAGAACTTTAATTAAGGAGAGAGAGAGAGAAAGGTCATCTGGCTATTTTTCAAGCTGAGGTTTTCCTTATTATGAAATGAAACCATGAACTTCTATATACTATGATGTCACTGCTCTGTAAGAACAGGGAATTAGCCTCTTCTGTTAAAGCTTATTTTTCCCTACACTTATGAGTAATTTACAAGGCCACAGTTCTCTTCACACTCCAACCCAAAGGTCCCTGCTGTCTGACTCTGAATGCATTACAGAGTTCTTCCGGTGCTAAGTGTTGAAGGAAAATTTTAGTTACCATCATAAAATATAATTTGCTATTCTCACTTTGCAAGGGTATAGGTCAGCTCACCCAAAAGCTCTCCCCAGACTAATGCAGGCAGAAGCACAGGGGCAACTCAGAAAATGTGTTTGTGACCCAAATCATTTGTAAAGGTGGAAAGTCTCTATCTATTTTTTTACCTTTTATAGCAAAACCTACTCTATGGGGTCAGCAGAGGTTAACTGCTTCACTGCCTGGTCAAGGGAAGCATATGCTCACCTTTTCCCAGAGCTGAGCAGCAGATATGCCTCAATTCCTCCTTTACCTGTTTATCACTCCTCTCCTAACAACTATGCAATCTTTACACAGTCCTTCACGTTCCCTAGATGCTCCAGCACTGTTCGCTCAGCCTTAAAGACCTTGCAAACTTGTGACTCCCTAGTTCCTACATTTTGAAGGGGATAAACCTTTTGCAGAAAGAGAAATTTTTTGGTTAGAAGGAGAAGAAAGCATATGAACAAATTCCCTTTTATCTTGGGAAAAATCCATAAGACTTGCATTCTCAGGGCTTGAATTCCTTTGGGGCCTTTATTTACCAATAGTTCTCCAGCCTTCAAAGGGGAGAAACAGAAAGATTTAAGAGTTCAGCATAAAATCCTTTCTCTCAGAAAGGCCTTACTGAGCATCTTGCTAAAAAAGCAAGTTCAGTATGTTAAAAGTATGCTCCAATTATTTGAATATTCAATATAATGCTACAAAGAGGAACGAGTATAACTTAAATGTTAAGTAATTGCTCCCGGTCCATACCAGTGAATGAGTTAATTATTTTTCCTGAAATTCAGTTCTCAGATTAAAATACTAATTTTTCCTAGGGCTAAAAACATGCTTATCTAACTCAGGAACCCACCTATGTAGCATCTGTGTTGATGCTATCGAAAACCATTTGTTCAAATAGAGGTAAACTCCAACTAATCTGCCTTTTACAAAATTAGAAATTTTAACAAAGACTGTTAAAAATAACATCAAGTTATTTTAAGATTTATTATTATGATCAATCTTGAAATTATTTCTGTAAAAACTCAACAATTCCACTTATATATTAGAAGATCTTGGATGAGACCACAGGACAAGGACTAATTTGGGCTGTTACATGAGGGAGAAAAAACATACAATAAGTGGAGTATATTTAATGAAATACAAAGCTCCAACTGAGCTGATATGAGTGAAATTGAAAAAAATAAAAATATTGCTTTCATAAGCGAGTGCTCTCAGCGCGCTGGGGTACGGACATTGCACAACACCTGCATGACACAGCCTTCATCTAAAGGCAAGATTATACTAGTTCAGAAAAAGCAGGGCTGAATTGAGTTCAGTTACCTCATGGTCCTTAGGCCTCACATTTTCTGAAGCTTCTAAAAGCTGTTCTAATCTTTTCAATCCATTTTTGTCTATATATGATTATACTCAAGTCTCCTAAGAACTGAAAAAGGAGGAGAGAGGCTGCTTTAATTGTTCCCTAGGCCTGCAAGCAGCTAGCCAGTCATCTCATAACGTACTCAGACCTTGCATGACTTCCATGCAAGAGAAGCCCAAGTATGAAGAAGATAAGCACTCAGGCTTGTCAATGAAATACTTCAACATTTTCAAAAGATCTCTCAACCTTGGCAAAGTGACTGGCTTTCAATTTCTGGCAACTCACCTCATCAACAGCTAAAGCTATCAGAATTTGGATGGGAAATAATTGTCATTCAGAGCAGCCAAAGAAGAAAAACAATAAAAGTGAAAAACACAGAATAAGAGCAAAGTCAAAACCGTGTTTAAATACAAAGCAATATAGTCTGAAAAAAAGCTCAAAATACACAGAGATGGTTAGGCAAAAACAAAGATCTCTCAGCTTTCTCGAGTCCTAACACCTGGAATCATGAGAGATGGAATGGCTATGTCAACACTGGGTCATCAGTGGAGGATATTGGGATGCTGTTCACCTGATGAGGAAGGGAAACTACCTCTAATGCCAAAGTAGGATGAGGGTTTGCAGTATGGTTCAAGTCTGCAGAGAAAGACGGAATCCCTTGGAAGCAGCAGTGCAATAACATCTGCCTCTTTCCCAGCTCCCCATGTGCCAAACATGTTTGTCACAAAAATACAAAGCATGAGAAAACCTGCACTGCTGTCCTGGCAATGGATTAAGAGCTGATGCCATAGCAGGAAAACCTGAGGGAAGAAGTTAAACAGCAACACATTCCAAAGCATAATGGCAGTTTAATTATAAACTTGGCATTTTGTTCATCCCACCCAAGAGTTTATTTAGGTCATTCTAAGTACCAGGTCTTATTTCCACCCTCTTTCTCCAGGACAGGTGTGAACTTTTCAATTTACAGATTAGTAGCAGTTTGCTAAATGTGTTTCACTTGGCAGCTTGCTCAGCTTATGTAGCTCCAAAAGTAGGCTTTGCATTTCCCAATGGCCCTATAAACCACTTTTAGACTAGAGCCTGTGTTCTCTGGAGAGCAAAACAAGACATAGGAATTTTGGTATGAAGTGGACCGTGTTAACAAGACACCCCAGATGAGGCTTACTGCTGTGTAATAGGCTATAATTACAGCAACTCATTGGTCATTTATTGCCATGCAGGTATGGAAACAGTTTAAGAACTAGTTAAAAAAAATAATTGAGGTGAGGGGACTTGTTTCCAATAATTATTCCATTTTTTCAACCTGCTCAACTCCCAAGGCCTAAATAAGTACAAAATTCCCTTTTTTAAATAAGTACAAAATTTCCTACAACTTCACTTGAACTACTAAAGCCACATTTAAACATTTTGGAAATCAGAGACAAAGTAGAAAACGCCTCATCCCATGATCAAAACTTGGAGTCAGATTTCACAATTGTAGTGAAATGTAGCAAAACACAGCAGCAGCAACAGGCTTTCCCATTCCAGGGGGCTAGCACTGGTTCTACCCACTGTTCTGCAGACCAGGTTAGGCAAAAAGGTGTGGACTACTGATGAAAAGTCTTAGATTTCAAAGACTGGATGCTACATTAGGAACACAGAAAAAATAATTATCTTTTACTGTCACAAAACACACTTAATCTTGTTTCAGATTCTTATCCCTAGAAGGAAATCACTACTATATATTTATGTAGCCTTGACAGGAAGTCCAGAGCAACTAACTCATTAAGCCTCTTCCTGATAAAGGGACTTATTTGTTGCACCCTTACTTGGTATTGCAAAGTTTTACACTCTTCCTACTACTAAATATACTGAGCTTGTATTGTTTTCTTTCTCCATTTGAGTTTGGTACAGATTTCATTCAGAAGGTAAAAGAGCAGGATAACTTGACTACATCTTTCCCCATCAGAAAAATACACACTCTTGGGATTCCTCCACAATCATTTAAGAACAGAAAAAGGTTTTTCCTCTGCAGGAGATAACATATGTCAATAACAACTGGTCTTACCTGCCATCTGTAAGCTTAAACCAGTATCCAGTTTGCTGCGTGGCTTCGTGCTGATAAACAAATAACAGAGAACACACACAGTGATGATGAAAGCAAAGAGGACCACTGCTGCTATTGACAGGCCCACAAGTGCTCCAACACTAGTAAGAGAGAAAAACAAAGAAAGTAAGTGTACCACAGCTTGCAATGCTCATTAAAACAATAGTCAGAATCATGTCTGGAGGTTACTGGTACTCACATGGGGGAGTCACTGTCGATTTTACTGTAAATAGAAATTTAGAGCTCAATACTTAAGTTGCATAATTGCAATTATTTAATTGCTCTCAGAAGGGTCAATGTCATTACACAGCAGTTGACCATCTGGCCCTGGGTGACATTTCATGTTACCTATACACACTTCTCCTCAATCTGATTTAAACTGTATTTATGAAAATCAGAAATAACTCAATGCAGTTAACAGTGAGATCAAAACCTTCTCCAAGTCAGTGCATGTTTCCAGATAAGCAGAACATCACATAAATATCATGTGCACAAAAATGGATTCCAGAGCTCCAGGCAACCCATGCAAACTCCTTTTTCCTCAAACAACATGACTATTAAGGCTATCTTTTCAGTCTGACATTTTTAGAGGGTTAATTTATTTAATTCAGAAGAATTTAGTATGCCTTCCACAGCTCTGAACACCAAAGTTTCTTAACCAGAACACAATCTTTTCATTTTTTCTTTGTTAAAACTTACCAGAAAAAAATACCAAAATAACTATGATCACTGATCATCTTAACGATCACCCTCTGAAAACAAGGAGAGCCCTTCACCCTGTCCCCTAGGTTCTACAGCAAATACTGTGGTGCTCCATGTTCATCTAGAAAAGCCCTTGCTAAAACATTTTGCCATCCTCCCATCTTTACCTCAACCACTACGTGTTTCAAATCTACCCAGCAGTCCACAGAACAGCCTATGGACCTCAGGGCCATAGGTTCAAGATCAGTCTTCTGACAGCAATGACATTAAACAAGAAAACTAAAAAGTCACTCTGGACCACAGCTGTGGCCTCATTGGCAAGTGAAAAACCTCTGCATTAATAACCCACCCACCCCCAAAACAATGGTCTAGCATAAAACCAGCAATGAAGGCCTAGGGGTAACCATGGCAGCACTTAATTCCCTGAGCACACACACACGATACTAAGTTGAGTAGAAGATCCACAGATCAAACAGAACTCTCCCAAGTTACTTTCCACATACAATAAAGATACAGCCACACCACACAGCTCACTGATGTGTTCTCCTGCTATTACACCAAGCAACAAACACACGCAGCAGTGCCACACATCTCTGTACTTCCAAAGGCTTGACTGAACAGAAGGCTCCACTCTGTCAGACTCCTCAGTACTTCCCAATTGCTGTCCTGAGAGCTGCTTAGGGGGTCATCAACATTTCTGTCAGAGGATGCTCAGCATCACTCACCTCCAGTTATTTTTAGTCAACAAAAGTAGTCCAACCACATCAACAACAGTTAGGAAAGATTTCAATATTGCCTAAGCAGAGGTAGCATGATAGATGAAAAGGAAGCTCATGAGTCATCTGGATCCAAGTGAATCAAATGTTCTAATGCCACTGCTGCAGTGATGTGTTGTACACAGTATTTGCAAAGCAAACAGATAAATACATCCAGGAGACTGGAAAAATGGGCAGACAGAAGCAAAAGACTTGCTGTTTTGGAAAACCATATCAGACTCCTGGAGATCTGTATAGCTAAGCAAAGCTTGGTTCCAGCACCAGGTCACCATGGTTCTATGGTATCAATTAATAAAGCATATTGAATAAAAATCTATACTCAGCCTGACAGTTTTAATCAAATACCTAATATTACATGAAATTTATAAAAGGTACAGATTTGGAATGGATACTGTAATTCCATTCTATTAATTTTGCAAAATAAAACTTGATTAAACAGTGACAAAAAAATAATTGTCAAACACTTTAAAACAATGATGAACATAAAAATTGCTGACTGACCCTAACTGCATCACAGTTCAGTACAAACACTACATGCTCAGCATTTCTCCCCTTATTCTTATGTTTTCCTTAAACTCCTAATGGAACTATTATGCATACAGTTTTCAAAGTGCTGTGATATCACAGGGCTTACAGTCAGTGTGTTAGTAACTAAAAAAATCTGGTTTGATTTTGTTACTGGAAAACACTTCTGAAAACAGAAATTTAAATTCTTACCACTCAGTAACTTTGCTTAGGTAAATTGTATTTATTCACCTCTTTTCTACAACATATATTGACAGGTATGGCAGAAGTTAAGCACAACCAAAACTCCACCAATTTCCTCCGATCCTTTCAGCAGCTTAGGGCCATGGGGGGTGGGGGGGGGGGTGTTGAAATAATAAACCCTAAATTTTCAAAGTTTGGTCCCAAGTTTCTGATTTAGGTGGAGGCCAAGCAATCACACTTCTCAGACTAGAAAAATTTTTATAAAGGGAGACCCTTCAGAGAGTTCCTTCATGAAAGCCTCTCATGGGATCCAGCTCTTTGAAGTTATTTCTGAAAAGATCAAGCTTTAACAGCCTTTGCTGTAACTCCTTATCCAGATGCAAGAGCAAAACTTTTTCATCTTAATCTTTCAGTATATCTGCCATCTTGATGAGGCTTCCTGTGACCAAAACAGTCAATGACTATGCAAAACAAAAATCATATAACATCAAACCAATATGGGTATTAGATGAGTAGAGTGTATAAAAAAATTACACTCTGAGATGTCTTCTCACTTGAGAGAAGCTGAGTAATTGTGTCAGTCGCAGCTGCAAATAGTTGGGAGATTCTCACATTCAACACACTACTTATACCAGACAAACTAGATTTAAATAATTATACACTAAATAATAAACAAGATAAATTAAATGGATAAATGCTATCTAGTACTGTGGGCTCACTCTCAAGAGCCCTGAAGGAACTCATATGTGAAACTGCAAAACTGCTGGCCAAGGCATGCAATCCATCACTACGTAAAGCCACTCTGACAGACAACTGATAGCCTGGGAGTGTAACTCCAGCCTAAAACAGGGCTCTAGAAGGGAACCCAGGAACTACAGACCAGTACACCTGACCTCCACCTCTGGCAAGACAGAAAGGTCTGTAAAAAAACCCACAGAACGGGAATAATATCACTAAGCACAATGCCAGGGCACTGAGTGTGTCTGGGATGCACCTGACCCCGGCTATTATCCCCAAGCCACAATGCCCAGGGCTGCCCTGCTCACCTTACCCAGACAGAAGGGACAGGTCCTTTGACAGTGAAGCCACTATCCCCATCCACCTCATTACCACGCTCTGCCCTCAGGAAGCTGCTGGCACTTGCTGCTTCCTGACAAAATCTTTCATTCAAGAGCGAGCATTTCTGTGAGGGGAAAACACTGCCTTGTTAACCTGCTGGAGTCTATGAAGCATCAATAAGCAGATCGATGAAGGAACCCAGCAGACAGATTTTGACCAAGCCCAGCACTGAAGGTGGGACTAAAAAGACTGAACTGACATGGAAAAGGTTCTGTTACAGAAAGAAGGCTACTTTAAAGAATAAGGAGCAAAAGCACATGGCTACGTGGTCTCTTTTCAGTATAAATATGTCACCAGAGATCAGTACTGAGACTGATTTTGTTCATCTATGACCTGAAGAAGAATGAAACCCAGGTGGCCTGATGATTCTAAACCCCTACAAACTACGAGGGCAAGGAATGCTAGAGGACTTGCAGAAACCCGAGTGAGCTGGCAAAAACGATGTAGATGAGCTTCAGTGTATATAATGTATAAACAAAGAAAACCAAGCATACATGACAATAAGCTCAGACCAGGCAGTTCTGAACTCAAAGAAAAGTTTTAGAACCATCTGAGGCAGCTCACTAAAAATCACAGTCAATGTATACCAGCAGCCAAAAACATCAACCAAACATTGGCCACCGACAGGAAGGATTTTGAGAGCAAGACTGAAGGCAGCATTTTGCCACTGTGTAAAATCCTGCCATAGCCGTGTCTTGAGTACGTGGCTCCAGATTACGTATCTCTAAGAGCAGCACTGTGCAGTGAAAAACAGTATGGATGAGAGGCAACTAAAATGATCAGTGGGACATAGCATCTGCCTCAGCAGTGATCCAGAAGGACTAACACTGTTCAGTTTGGAGAGGCAAAAGCTGAGAACCGATACACCATATGCTTACAAAATTCGAACATTGTGCATAAACTGAATACGCAATTGCTCTTAAGCAAAACTCCCAGTACTAATACTGGAGGGCACTCCAGAAAACTGGTAGCAAACAGTGTAAAACTGATAAAAGGCTTTATCTTCCAAAAGCAGGTAGTGATTGCTGCCACCGGGGCTGCAGAAGCAGACAGTAGAAGCAACCCCAGGAAGGGATTCAGCAAAATCAGGGATACACAAGCTCATAAAAAGACACTGAAAGCACCACGAGAGGTGCACAACCACCCCGACACCGCCAGCGCGGACGCTGAAGAGTCTGAGGCAATCAGGCACCGAAAGCGGCCAGGCTGGCTGCGTGCAGCTCTCGCTGCCACTGCTGGGGATCCGGTCGGAGCTTAGATGGACCCTCGCACTGAGCCAGGACAGCCTAAGTCAGACTATCTGCCATCTTCCAAGGGGAAAGTTATGTAGCGCTTCACCTTACTACACACAGTAAAGTAGGTAAAGTCACTGGGAACTTGACGCACTCAGCGCCTTACAGGCTCAGGCCCCTGGACAGCCGCTCCCCTCACACCGAAAGGACGGAAGGTCGTTCTGGATGCTCTGAATAGAGGCACGGAGCGTTTCCCAGTTCTTCCTTACACGAATCATTTCTTTCGGAAACCTCCCTGGCGTAAGCATGTGTCTCTTAGGGCAGCACTTGCAGCTCTACTGGCTACTCTTAGAGGGACAAAAGCAGCCTGAGAGCGCCCGGCTACAAGTACCTCAGAAACCCAAACCCGCAGGCGGGCTCGGGCGAACACGAGTCTCCCGCCTCGCCCGGGGCCGCCTCGCCTCGCCCGCCCGGAGCCTCCCAACCGCCGTGCCGGGGCAGGGCAGGGCGGGCGCCGCCGCTCCCCTACCTGAGCCACCACATGTAGCTGTGCTCGTAAGGGAAAAAGCTGTGGGGGTCATCGCAGCAGTACTTGACGTCCTGGAAACCGCAGCAGTACACGGCGCGGGCGTCGCCGCCCGCCCGCGGGCAGCTGAACCCGCTGACCAGCACCTTGTCGACGTTGAGGTAGCTGCTGCACTCGGCGCTCATGGTGCGGCGGCCACCCGCCGGGCTGCCCGGCGCCTCTGTTCCGGAGGCTCCCGGACGGGAGGTGGGGCGGCGAGCGGGCGGAGCTCGGGCGGGCAGGGGGCTGCACTGGTGGCGGGCGGGAGCTGCCGGGGGTCGCCGCCGTGCGGGCAGCGGCAGGAGCCGCCCGCACCCTGAGGGGAGGCGAAGCGAAAGGAGAGAGAGCGCGGGGCGTTTCCCGCCCTTCGGGGAGTGAAGGGTGGAGGGAGCCGTAAAGGGCTGAGCAGCCCCGGGGCTGCTTCACCCCAGTAGCAGCACCCCAGGGCCTCTCGGTGAGGCTTCGTTTTATCTCAGCGCTCGGTCCCACGTCGAGGGGAGTCATGGGGGGTCAGCCCTTACCCATCAGCCTCGCTGGGGTCTCAGGACAGCCAAAGCAAGGAGGTAATTAAGCAGGTTCACACCTCGGTTGGGCTCAGGACCCCTTGGCTCTGCGTGGGGTAGAAGCACCATATAATACTTAATATTTCTGAGAAGCAAGTCTCCTACTCTTTTCAGAGGGCATCTCTTTTTAGTATTTTAAGTGACTTCTCTTTAAAAAAGCAAAGCCTGAGTATCCATTCTGTTACCTGTAAGAAAGAGCCTCTCTTGAGGAAAGGTGGTTAGAGCTCAGCTCAGGTAATACACACACATCACATGCACCCCTGCAATGTTATTTGGCCCACGGAAAGAAGAGTAAAGTCTTCAAGAGAGGAGGCAGTACATGCTACCCCCTCCAAGGACTTGGTCCTCAATCTCTCTAGATTACTAGAGAACCCGAATCAAGTACTTTGTCACACAAGAGACCTCCTCAAGGAAAAGTTCAAGTTTTGAGAGAAGGGAAGCTGTACAATATCAGTAGAGCTATGCTTTAATTAATAAGACCACATTAATTCAACTAACATTTTACAAGTTTACTTCAGATCTTGTCTTGAGATGAACTCCAGGTAAAGTGGGAATTTCTTATTTTCTAGGTATCTATCAGACAGCAGCAAGAGCCAGCAGTGACAGCAGCTTAGGGAGGGGTAGCATCCTTACCAACCAGGGCACAGCCCTGCAGGATCTGAGCTGGGCCAGGCTGGTGACAGCATCAGTCACAATTAGCAGTCCCAGGCAAAGTAAGACACCAAGTCAAGTCCACCATCCAAGAGGAGCGATGGGAGACAAGTTACCTACAGCACATGTCTTAAGTTCATCCAAGAGGATCAGAAAGTGGGCCAGCAAGAGACAGAACCTAGCCCAGCCCTGGTATGAGCTTAAATGTGTCTCCTGGACCAATGAGCAGAAGGTGTGGGTGTGGTAAGGACACAGGTGATGCTGCTCAGGGCTCTAGATAGCCACTAACAGGCCCTGCCCCTGCTATCTTTCAGTACTGCATAGTCCCCCTACATTAGGGTGTTTAATTGTACTTGTTAATAAATATAAATATTCTTCTCTTGCTTGGTTGATTTTATTTAACCAAGTATGGTGTTAAATGTTATAGTTTTGGAGACTGATTCAAGACTTTGTGAGGTTCAAAAGGAAGACCTCATGGAAGTGCTGTGACTTACCAGGATGGAGGAACTTCGAATTCCAGTCTAATAGGTTCTTCTTCTAATAGCTATTTTCATCCCAAAAAACTTCAATTCCCATCCTCATTTTTCTTTATGATGCTCTTTAGCCCTCTGAGTTGTTTTGTGGTTTGTTTTTTTTTTTTCTGCCCATCTTACCCTTTCTCTATCTCTCTCCATTGAGGTTCTGTTCATACCAGAATTTGACAACCATGGCAAAAAGAGATTCATCAGAGAATCGAATACAGGAGCAGTTCAATTCATCTTTTCAACTGAGTATTCCCAAATTAAGCTTTGAAGAGATGTTTAGAACAATCTCGGTTGTTTTTGTATTTCATATTGTTATTTTAGCTTTGGAGATTTTTCTTTTATTATTCAGAACTCAGATAACAATTTTCTACTCAGAAATATTAATACACTGAGTTGGAACAAATTAAATTACTTATCACAGTTTTATGCTCAGTCTTGCACAATTTTCCACTCCTACTTATTGAGTATAGGGCAGATCTGAGTTGGAGTTGGGGTGAAGATAGATTCTTTCTCCAAACTTTATGAAGCTTGCCACTGAAGAAGGCTGAAATGTTATGAAGTGATAAAATAATTTTTCATCAATCAGTAAGCTGATTTATATTGTGCAATTAATTTGTACTTGCCATGATTCTTGGGTGATAATAATTAACATGGACTTTTGTTCCAATTATTTGGAATTATTTATATGAAACATTAGAAATTAACTTCGAGTTAACTACCTGAGTGACTGAATTAACTATATTATTGCTATAGGATGGAGATTAAAAAAGCATTCATTTTTTTTATGAGACAGTCATGAGAAGAACTTGAAGTGGGAGTGGGAGGCTCTTCACTGACCAGGAGATCACATGCATAGTCTTTTATGTCAGAAGAAAACCACATCAACTTGTTTACCCATTCCAATTACAAAATGCAGACCTCTTCTTCCAGTAGGAGCTAGTGTTTTGGACATCATAAAATGTTGCCCTCTCTCTCCACTATTGCCAGTATCAATTTAAGTTATTACACAGATGCCTGCAACAGTTCTCTCTGCTGAGAAACTAACACACATCAAAGACCTTTGCAGGACACATGTAAATAACAGATGAATTAACTAGCTAATTCAGGAGCAGCTTTCAGAACTGTATCCAAAACAGGATAATTCTGTTCTCTTAGTGCTGGATTCATCCTTTTAAATATGAGTCTCTTCTGCAGTGAAGCTCTAGGTCTGCCAAGCCTGGTAAAACCTGCCAGCTTTCTCAGATGCCTGCAACCCAGATTCTGCAAGTCCTTAACTAACTGACTTGTACTCATACTGGCTTCCAAGAGATTGCTTTGGCTGTACTTAAAGCCCCTTCTCAAAATAGCCGGTGCCGTGCAACAGTGTACTTTGGCTTTCTATTTCTTTTAACTGTTCTCAAGCCTTCCCAATGAAGTCACAAACATAAATATAAAGATACTGTACTGTGCAATAATTAGAACAGTGACAATTCTTACAGTCATTAAAAATAATTGCAATCTTCATTGAAACTACAATTAATGTGAAAAACATTCAGTCTCTTATTTAATTATGCTGACTCCACAATGTAAAGGGCCAGAAGTCAGTTTAATTTTCTAGAAAATTAAAAGAGTTCTCTGACTGAATACAGCTTGGAGCAAAAGGGACTTGAGGAAGAAACTAAACCTTATCTTCTGATTCAGCCATGCAGTTTGGAGACAACTCAAAGTGAATTGTACCTATGCACTGACCGCTACTTAAGAGCTGAGAACAAACATTCATATTAACAGTTGTAGAACACATTTCTACCAGTCAAGCTTCTAAGAAATAGAAAGTTAATTACTAACTACCATTAAGAGCTCTCTGGACCAGCAATAATCCTCAGACTTGCATGGAAAATTTTATTTAAGAGCATAATCTAATTCTTCGTAGGCAAACAGCTGCATAAATAACCTTCAAAAGTAATCTGTGGCAAATTGTGCAATTATACAAAATTGTCATGCCACAGTGGTATAACTAGGGGCAGCAGCTCAAACTGACATCAGGGTTAGTGTAGACAACCTGTTTTATCACACATGAGTAGCAGGCCCCTCGGGAAGGCAGGTGACAGTGTAAGGTTCAAAACTGAAAGGGGAACAGAAGTTTAAAGAGTGCATACTTGCAGTACAGTGAGATGCTGTCACTCAGAGGACTGAAAAAGAGGGACTGGTGCTAGGAGCATTAGAAAGTGGAATATCTGCTCTGGCACTGTGCTATTTGACTCTGGTGCATTATTTGGGCACTGAAATCTGTCAAAAGGATAGAATACATCTTGAGTTCTGCTCTCAATTCAACCGATGTACCACTGTAAGCAAATTTCTTTCCCAGTTTGTGTTTCAGTTTAACTCTGTGAACTTGTGATAATTATAGAGTTGTCTGACGCTTGTTTGCAAGTGTTTGTGTTTTAAGATCCTCTCTGAAAGCAAACACATGTATAAAGAACCATGATTTTTTCATGTCACTCTAGAGCCTACCAATTTTTCTAGTTATTTTAACTGTCTTTCACACACATTATTCTTTAACTGAATTCCCCCAGTCAATACATAGTATAGATTTTACCTTTATGTTGTCTTTTTTTTTGCTTTATAGAGCTAAATAATGAAGAGGAGGAAGAAATTTTGAGCATCGGGAAGTAAGAAGAGATTTCAGTGAAAATGTAAAGGACAAGGGAGAATCTGTGAAACAGAGTGAAGTAGGAAGATTTAAGGGTCAACACTGGTAATTCTGAGGTGAGGATGGAGCTTTCATAAGGAGTTTGTATGTGTAATGGCCTCAGTATCTACAGTCTTTTATCTGCTGTTATTGGTAAATATTTCAGAATAATGGCTCACTTCAGCAAATTTTACTTTTTTACACTTACTTGTCTATCTAGAAGACAAGTTTATCTTCTATCTTATCTAATAAGATAAATATTTTTTCCAACAGTGAACCTAACCAAATAATCTTGACTGCAGTTTGTCTTTGTGGAATAGTTTTCATTTCTTTTTCCTTTTCAGAGGGGAAGATTAATTTTACTCATCTGAACTTTGAAATGGCATGCTCCTTACTTTCCAGGCATTTAAAATGTGACACTGGATCAATCATTTAGCTTCACTTTTATTTACTTTGCTTGTAAAATATAATTACTTGTGATTTTAGAGTTACAATTATATGTTGTAATGCAATTTCTAATTGAATAGAAGGATATGAATTTTAAAGGATTCTAGTAAGTATGTAAATTCTGCATGTAGAGATGATTATGGGGATAATTCTGAAATTGAGTTACTCAGTTTCAGTGAAATTAGAAATGATGGGCTATTATTTCAGACCATTTAAGCAGGATATCCATCAGAGACAGAACTTGTCAAACATGTCAGTTGCTTGATCTTTTCAGCATTGATTTTACATTAATACACAAAATAGAAAATTATAGATTCATAGGCTTATAATGAATTGTCACTTTCTTTCACAGTTTGAATCTGGAAACTATTTGAAACTGAAGATTAAAGAAAAAGACCTTCAGAAAACAGGTATGAAACGCTGACTTCCAGATACTGTCTTCTAGATAACATTTTCCCACTATTTTCACTGTAAACTTGAACTGAATCTTATTAATTTCGTCATTTGGTTCAACCTTTTAGACCATCAATTTAGATTTAGTCCTATTAAGAGTATTTTTTAAAAGTAAAATGCTGATTTGTTATACAATTATATCAATATTAAAAAAATATTTTTGTGTACTTTGTCTCAAAGTCCTTTTTCTCACTGGGCCATCATAGAGAACTTTCATTCTAGTTTATAAGTGAAAGAGGTTTGGACATCAATAGCAGCAATAACTCTCTCCTCTTTAACCCCCACACAACTCCCAGACAACTGTCTTTATATTTTGGGTGCAGGGGGAAACATCATCTATTGTTACAGTTCTGCAGCAATTGAGAGGCTTTTTACAGGAGCCTATTTACAATTGCTTCTTATCTTACCAAACTTTATTGTTGGGGCTGAAGTTTTCTATCCTGTCTCCTGCTAACTGTGTTTTTGAAGTTTTATTCAGGACTATGTTGAGTAGCTAGAAGTCACAGAAAGGAGACAGACTGAATGAGAAGTCCAAAAAGAGAAACAGGGACTCCAGTGGAAGGGCTGGCAGAAGGGAGCTGCAAACAAGGAAATGGAAGGGGAGGTCTTGAAGGCTAAGGTGAAGGAGTGCCCACCCAATAAGACAGGAATTGAGTGAAAGATGTTAAGACCAAAGGTTTAGACTCTAACACAGTTTGGGGTAGGAAACTGAAACCAGCATGAGAAATGTAAGGATGAGGGGCTGGGATTTGGTAGTTAAAGAGAACAGGGCTAGGATGAAGAGATGGCAGGAGGAAAGAGTGACCAGTGGCAAAATGAAAGGAAAAGGCAAAGAGGACCAGTAAGTAGGAAGGAGTAAGAGGAAGAAGTCTGTGCTCACTAGAAGTCATTTACCTAAGAAACTTGGAATAGCACCCAGGCTTCCTGCTTGTCTCCCTTCCTTTTCTGGCAGCAAGTATGTTTAAATCCTGTGTGCTTCATTTAGGTCTCTTTCACACAGAGGATGACTTAAAGAAAAAAAAAATCACTGTTATTTACTTCACTAATCTACATAGCAAAGTTCTGTATGACAGCTTGAAATATTTCAGATGATTCATGTGGTTGCCAATATGAAATTATACTCTTGCTTTCTCTATTTGTTTTCAAACATTAGAAAATACATGTACAAAATCCCATTCAAAGAATATTAGGTGACTCAGAATTTAGAAATGCCAGACTTACAGCTAAAAATATGATCACATACTGTTTTTTAAGAGATTCTGTCTGATTTGGCAATGGAGCTTTGAAGGATTTTATTTTCTTACTCTTTTCTAATGCATGGTCAAAAGTTTATC
Organism: Megaceryle torquata; assembly: GCA_024611175.1. Classification (NCBI taxonomy): domain Eukaryota; kingdom Metazoa; phylum Chordata; class Aves; order Coraciiformes; family Cerylidae; genus Megaceryle; species Megaceryle torquata. The sequence continues at coordinate 59,423 of JANIJG010024667.1, forward strand.
TAGTGCATGTTAACCATACCTACTGTGAATACAGAATTATTTCAGTTGTGTTTTTCTCAAAATAGTTATGACTGCTTCAGAAATACAAAATATTTTTTCCAATGGTCTGTGAGATGAGGAGATGGGATGTTTATCTGTTTTGCAGATACAATATTTTATTACATACCTGTCCCTCACACCTGACTCCAGATGTCTATTGCATGTCTCAATAGTTTTTCTTCTGGTAGGAAAGCTGGGGAGACATGCTTACTATTTGTAAAATGCTTGAGGGCCTTGAGCAAAAAATTATAGAAAAATTCAAGGTATTGCTTCTAGTTGCTACAACAATTTATTAACATGCAAAACCATTATTGCTAACCTTGTAAATGGGGCTTCAATAGAAGTGTCAGTTTAAACTCGTTATTGATGGCAGTGCTCTAAATGTGATGGAGAAGTCACATAGTGTATTCCTCCTTGGTTGATGTATTACATGTATTTACAGGAAGACGGGAATTTGGACTTTTCACTTCTGATATTGTTGTTAGTCACAAGCAATGACATGCCTTTCTTAATTGTTTTGTTTTGGTTTGGTTTGGTTTTTTTTGACACAGCTTGAGTATTATTTTCTAGATGCAAAAGCTTATTTTTATTCTTCTTTTCTGGTGCTGAAGGTGAGTTTGTTTTCCCTATTTGGAGCACTACTTGATTTGAGGCAGCTGTAAGGAGAATCAATTTCCATAACCCTTCTGCCTTTGGCTGAAGTGAGAAAGGCTTATTCAGTTTCAAATCCCTTTTCATTTTACACATTATCTCTTGGGTGCAGAAATTTTGAAAGCCTAACTGCTAGAAGAATAGCCCTTATCTCTGGAAATTCTCCAGGCTTTTGGGCAGAATGTGAATGAGATCGCATCAGCACATGTAAATATATACCCTTAAGTGTCAAAAACTTTGTGTGCTTTCTTTCAAAATAATGCAGTGTTGTCTCATTGCTTCTATTTATGTCTTGCAGTTATTATAATAACTTTTAAAGTAGTTATATTCCACATGAGAATGAAAAAGGGAGAGAAATAACAAGTGTACTGGTTCACTGATGCAAGGCTATGCCAAAAGCAAACCTGGCCTGACATAAGAGTGCTGAGCATTCACAACTTTTCCAGAAATAATGTCTGGTTTACTGCTGCAAGACTGTTCCTTTTAGAAAGTAAACCTTTCAGCTCAGAAACCAAGGGCTGAAATTTATTTAGAATTGTGGTAACAAAGTCAGTCCCCCACCAAGAAGTCACTTTTTGATGAGTCACCATCTAGTCCCAGAGTCATTACCCAACTATTCACAAGAGTTAATTAATGCAAACAGGAAAGGAACCAGTAAGTGGAATACTAATTATAAGAGTTTATGTATATATTGTTTTTTTTAACTTATTTTGGAAGCTATTAAAGTATCCAAACTAAGATTGCTAACGAAACTATATCAATAGTGAGGTGCTAGAAGCACAACTTGAATGTTTTTTCAAACTTTTTTACTCCATTGTTCCCCAGTTGCTGTGGCATAAGATGATTTTTATTCTGAAGAACAGCCAATTTCCTGTATTTCTGTCATTCAGGCTGATAGAGCTGCAAGAAAGTGAATCTGTAACTGTCTGTTAGTGATGTAACACACAAAAACTGTCAAATCTTTATAGATACTAGGCACTCGGCCTTCCAGCACATCTGTGTAGCTATTGCTAATGTACAGCTTTGTTTCTTGGTTTATGACTTTTGTTCCTATTATATTGTATTTTTTAAACACCAGCCACCATGTAGGATGTGATTTCATGCACTCATTAATTAACTTGAAAATATTCTGTGAAGTATTATCAACTCTATTCAATGAGAGGCAAATAAGATTATAGACTGATTAATTCACATGCTTAGTATCAGAAAGGAGACATTTACAATGCAAGAAGCAAAGTCCAACACTGATAGTACCCGCTCTGGACATCACATAATGCAGAAATCTGCAGCAGCTTTCTCACATGCAGTGCTTTAGTGCATACATAATGCTCTCAGAAGAAACAAGAAAATTATGTGTCTTTGACAAAGCACCAAGTCTCCAACCAGGAGTTCAGAGTATGGCTTATTTGGAAGGACCAGGTGCATTTCAGCTTAGTAGATATTATTTTAAACAAGGATTCTTCAGGAGGATTTTCAATACATATTGAAGTGCTTATAAATGATATTTTGGAGGATATAAAATAAACGGAGACAGGTATTCACTGTAAGACTTTGAGAGTGGCAGAACACTGGAATGAGCTGCCCAGAGGGGCAGTGGAGTGTTTGTCTCTGGAGACATTCAAAACCCTCCTGGACCCATTCCTGTGAGACCTGCCCTAGGTGATCCTGCTCTGGCGGGGGATTTAACTAGATGATCTCCTGGGGTCCTTTCCAACCCCTACCATTCTGTGATTCTGTGATTGGGATGCACAGTAAAGTCAGGTGATTTTTGTTCATTGATGTCATTAGGAGCAGTTACGGAGCTTGTATATCTGGTACAGAACTAAAGGAAGAGAATATTTTAGGACAGACTCATGAGAAATTCTTTTACCTTGATTCTGGCCAACTGAATTTCAGCTACACCAATGGAATGGTTTTTTTTCTAGCAGAAGCAGAGGAGGAGGGCGGGGCTCATCTCCTGAGTTCTATGTCACAAAATCATAGCCAAAGCACTCTTTGAGAGCCAAGTCAGAATGATTCCACCAAGTAAGAGTAGTCCATTGTGCTAAAATCAAATTACCACTACTCTTGGAACCAAACTAGAATGATCTTCTTCCATCCTGTATGAAGATAGGATTCTCCCTTCAAAACATTAACAGAAGCATCTTAAACATCTCTTTTATCCTCTGTTGTTGTGTTGCTAATAGAGAGAGGGAGAAAATCAAAAGCGATTATGAACTAAGCAAGAAGAGAAAATAGAAATGGCTTTGAATTATCACACCTTTCACTGGACCCCTTTTCTTCCTTTCATCTGTGATGTTATGACCTACTAAGAGATGTTTTAAGAATACATTATAATAGGTATGGTGATGCTTTGTGGAGTGAAGCTTTCAACTCAAGTTATGTCAGAAAGAGACATCATGAAAAGAATCAAAAGAAATGGTCAGAGGTGTAAGGCTAGAAAAGCAATTATTTTTTTTAATTGCAAGGTAGAATTGTCAGATAACTTAATCAGACCAGGTTAAGTAGTAACAGGGCAGAGACATTTTCTGGTAGATGAGAAGTCCGCTTGCCATACTTGCAGCAATACAGCTTTTTATTAGTGACTGATAACAAAACAACACCTCCCCTTTGTAATCTTCCTCTGGCATTGAAATCATTTATGCTGAACTTCCCACCTGCATGTGCAATGATACCTTTCCACTGCATACAGCTTCACACCTGAAACTCAGGAAAGGTTTATCCTTTATCAGCTGGCTGTCTATTAATGTTCTCTTAACTTCTGAATTTTTTTTTCTATTTAAATTATTAGAATTATGTTGACTAGATGTTTATGGCATGGATTATTTATATTACATTAGTTTTAAGTCAGTTCTTTGAAAAGTTTTGGTTTTCTGAAGCTGTTTCAATGAACTGTTTGTTCCCAGTTTCTTAATCTCAGGCTTGACAAATTTTTTGTGCATGCAGTTAATAACAACTAGGAATGGTGTCCTGCAATTCCTGGTATTCAGTAAGACAAAATGATTCATATAATTCAGAGACTTCATCTAGAAATTTTACTCAATTATATATTCCTGTTGACTTCAGTATAGCTACATTCAGAAAAGTTTGGCAGCTTCTGAAGCTAGCAAGACTGCTTCAAAAGAATGTTTTGTCATTAGGTGTTGTCCATTTTTTTAAACCAAACTGTTCCCTAAGCTGAAACTTGCAGAAAAATATCTGGTTTGACAAAATTCACAGTATCAGTTTTCAAGTTTTAAAATCGTCAAAGCTTTCTATATTGGCATTTAGATTCTATTTCTTAATTTGAAATTTTCACTTCTACTATTTTATTCATTTTTTAAAGTTTGAAAATATGAATATCTACTTTGAAACCTTTCTCATCAATTGTATCCGAACAAAATGCTTAACCAAACTGACAGTTTGGGGTTTACTTTTTTCTTGAAAACTGAATATATGTATACTGTTTGGATTTGGAAGAGGAATCTTCAAATGTGAAATGCTTATGTGACAGGAAAACTTCTCCCTACATATCTCTAGCGGATAGTTGTCTCTCCAGAGGACAGCAAAGTACCAGTAACAAAATAACCTGTATCTTGAATATAGTAGTAATGACAAATCAGAATGAGTGGCATGATTCTAATTAAAGGCTGGGGAAGCTGATTTGTAATTTAAACTAGGAATTCAGCAAGCTCTTTTATTACAAGAGCAGTTTGACTATTGTGCCCTTTTATAAAGGACGGATGAATGATCTGTGGGTTATGGACATTCTTGTTGGCAGTTGCTCTTTATAATTGTCAGATTTACTTGCTTGATAAATAAAAATATAATGATTTATCATATCATTCAGATGAAGGCATTAGTTATGATGAAATGGCAATGCCTTTAGGGAAAGGGGGGCAAAAAAACCAGAGGACTATTTTATATAATACAATAGTAGCTTTCTTACTGTGTCTTTCACTTCAAGAAACTAAAACTACAACTCCCTGAAGCTAGGATTTCTGTAATTTCTGTCTGATGGGGAAGAGTTCAATGGAACTGCACTTATAGATCAGGTGTTACAGAATTCTGTTCTTCAAGAAATTGTAATTCTGTCTTTTTTTCTTGTTCTGTATTACTATTATTTCCTTGATATTATTATTGTTCCATCAGTTAGTGCTTAGGAAACAATCTGTCCCTGACTTTGTGGATGCTGTTATTTCTGTTTGAGGGGGGGAAAAGAATCCATGTCAATCACCTTTCACAATCAACTTTCATGTCTGTGCGTACCTTCCAGAATACAAGTCTGCTTGCTTAAAATGCAGTGATCCTTCAGGTGTTACCATTTTATGGAATTACTTTAGAAGATCTTCTTGAGTGGGTATCTTGCAATGCTTTGAGATAAAGTGGCATACCTTATCTCTCAGGCCTGTAGATTGACAGCTTGGATCAGATTTTCTAGGCTAAGAATGGAAAGTTACTGGGGGTTAACTCCAGCTCCTGTGTAGAGACATCTGGAAAAGATCAGCCATTATCACTGGCCAGGCCACCATTGTTGCCTATGCTTAGGTGTTGCAGAGTTGGATAAAAGATGTAGCTGAGTTTTGTTGTTTCTCATCCTGTATTGTGGGCATCACTACATTTGTGAGCTGGCTAGGTAGATGAGTTAGTTGTGTAGCATTAGATCACAGTCATCTCTGCGGTGATGTTCAGGTGTATGTCTCTGCTATGGAGTTTTAATATGGTTTAGAATTAGTTCTCATATCTCTTGGTGCTTTCATTATCTCATCCACCAAAAGGTTTGAAAACTCCTTTGTTTTGTCAGTGATGTTTTCACTCTAGGATCTGTTAGTCACGTCACAGAGAATATCTCGTTTCTCTGCTTACTCAGTTCTCTGTAACTGAGCAAGAGGTAAGCTTGTTAAATTTTGTTTGGCTCTCCCAGTAGCTGCAGTATAAACTTATATGTGTATAGGAGTAACATGCTTAATTTAATAATGAAAATGTTTCTGTGAAATTCAGAGAGTAGTTATGTGCTTAAAATCATGTGCTGGTTCAAATTCGTTGTTCTTTCAAAGCTTGCATACGTAATACTTACCTTAGTTCTGCTTAAATTGCCAAACCTGTAAGAACACCAGTTCTAACAGTCATCAGTATTAAGTTATTCATAGCACTTGAGCATCTGCTCAGATTTCAGACTGCAAAACTTCTTAACTCATACCAATGTAACAACACTAACAATTACAGCTTCATAATTTTTGACAGAAAGCCCTTGAAATTCTTGTCAGCAAGAACTCTTTTTATCTCAAAAAAACCACAATGTACAAGTTCCCTGCTCTTAACATCAGAATGCTTTAAGAAGAATCTGTCTTGTCCAGTTGCAGTATTGACAAGTGAAAGCTTTCTTGTGCTTCGTAATGCCTTTAAAAGCAGCACAAACAATATTTGTCCATAGAGTAGAAACCCTTTCCAGTTGATCATTGTCACTATATCTCTTCAGACTTCTAAAATTTGTCTAACAGAGAATGTAAGATCATATATATGTAAATCCAGGGTTCTCTTTGAAGTTGGACACCTAAATTGAAATAAAGAGGGCTTAAAAATGCCTTTCAAAGCATGGTCTGGGCTCATCCAGGCTTCAGGTATAAAAGAGAAACAGTTTCTGAGGAGAAAACTTTAAACACTAGCTAACAGCATGCTGGGGTGTTGTATCAGTATCAACAAAGAAAAGGAAACAGTCTATAGAATAATAAAAGACCTCTTTTTCTAGTAGTTGGTTACTCTGTCCCAGCACAGTATCATCTGGGCCTGATTTTCCTTTCTTTGTGATATCCTTGGTAACCATTGTCTTAAGAGTCATTCATGTAAGAATAGACTAAATGACTGAATGGACTGTAGAGTTCACTCTTCTCACCATCAGAGGAGAAAAATACAGACATACTCACCACCATGAGCACCAATCACCTGTACTCTTGAGTTACACTGCAGGTGAGAAGCAGCTGATATAGCCTGGAACATGCTTATTAATATCAATATGACCTGAACATTTCTGTTCCCCATTTGTCCCAAAGATTCTTTGATTGCAAACCATCTTTATATGTCCTTCTCATTTCTACTTTCTAACTTGATCTCTCTTTTTGCTTTTGTGCTTTTGTTATTGCTCCTCGGGGTCTTTCTGCAAATCCTAAACTATCTCTAGCTCTTACTTCCTTAGACTCCTCAACAGAATGAATCAAAAACTTCAGGAGACAGCAGCTGCTCAAGCATGGGAACTACAATGTACTCCTGGATCAACTCTTTTATTTCCAATAGTTCTTCAGTACTTTTCTTTCCCTTCTTGTTCTGCAAGCCAGTGCATGCCATGATACTTGCCTTTGATTTCAACTAGACCCTGTTTGGATACTGAAGTGCTATAATGGCAGTGATGAGTTGGAAGAAGTTCTTATCGTGCTCAGGTCAATTAAGACTTATTTGTGCACTTGGGCACTGACAAGTAGATGGACAAATACTGTTTGTGCTGTTTTTAAAGGCATTATGAAGCACAAGAAAACTTTCACTTGTCAATACTACTGCAACTGGACAAGACCAGATTCTTCTTAAAGCATCCCAAGGTTAAGAGCAGGGGACCTGTACATTATGTTTTTGTTGAGATAAAAAGAATTCTTGCTGACGAGATTTTCAAAGGGTTTCTGTCAAAGAATAATGAGGCTGTAATTGTTAGTGTTATTATTTTGGTATGAGCTAAGAATTTCTGCAGTATGAATGAAATCTGAGCAGATGCCTGAGAGCTAAGTTTGAAAAAGGTGCCATTAAACATTTGTAACATTAATGTGGTATTAAGCAATGTAACATCCAGTAATTAAATATTTGAAAAATTATTTCCATGGAAAAAGGTTGATTTGTTAATGTTTATCTGTACATGCAGCAACATTGGATGGTGTTATAAAGAGAAAAATAAATTTAACATCAGTTTTATGAGGCAAGAGTAATTCTTCTAAGGCAGAATGCTAATAGAAGAAATAAGTAGCCATTTCGTATAGATTCTGGTCCTACGGATGTTCAAATGGCTACTTAACTGGCATCTGATAATCTTTACTGGGTGAAAAAAATGCAGAAATTATTCTCATAGCTTTTGGAAAATTTTTACAGATACTTTGTCTTCACATTTCTTTTATTTAGATTTTATAGGTGTCTTTTTCCCATGCCTTTCTTAATCAACTTTCTAGGCAGATGAAATTAAATATATTTGGCCTTGGTTTCTAGAAGACATATATCGATGTAAGCTTGCCTGGTTTGAAGGTATCTGTTTTGGCTCCCTTCCGAGCACACGCTGTAATTTAATCATGCACTTTTTATACTTTATTTTTTCAGTCAGCACATGATCAAAATATGACAACAGAATTGTAAATGTCAGTGAGATCCCAATCAGGAAATTCTTATTATTCTGAGCCTTCTTCCTACAGGTACATGAACTGACTTCCGATAGTGTTATCAACAATTAATAATTTGAATTGGGAAAGAAACAATTGCTGATGAGTTTTTTTTCCCAGAAAGGTCAAAATTAATTCAATTGGAAAAGAAAGTTTAAAGTACTTTGACTATGGTAACCTGCTGTTTTCTATATTCTTGGGATGATGAATATAGATTCCATTGGTCATTTTTCCCCTTCCCTTCTCTGTCTGCTCTTCTGGAATGTGAAAAGACTAACCCCAGCTCTAATTCTCAGTGAAGGTGTAATTAGCATGCTGGGATTTTTGAAAGTCATAATTCATCTTTCTTCTTCAGGATGATTTTCCTTACAAGTTCTGTAACATAAGGTCTTATTTCTTCAACAGAGACAGTAGAATCCCAGGCCTTTACTACTTTTCCATTGGGGTCCACCAGGTATTTCCAGAAGTTCCAGGTTGGTTCTTCTCCTGTAGAATCTACAGGCAAGAACAAAAAAACAAGAAAAAAAAAAAAAAAAGTTGGAATAAAAAAAAAAAAGCCAAACACATTAGCTAATTCCTGACATTTGCTCATGTCAATTCGATGATTACACTCTCAGAGGAAAAAGGAATGTAAAATTAAGTGAGAGTTCAGTCTGAATAATAAGATTAATTTTCTGACAGACGGGGAGCTTTAACTAGACAGTAGCCCCCTGGAGACTAGTGGAAACGGTCAAGCTTGAGCCAGGCAGACAGGAGAAAGCACTATAATCCATTTAAAGGGTGTGTGCATGTGTGTCTGTGTCTGTGCTATGTAGATAAATCTAAAACAATTGAAGATTGATAGGAAAATGGAATTTGGCATAACAATAAAGCTGCACCATGCCTCACTGTTTTCTTTCTTATCCCATTTTTTTCTCCAAAAGCACCCAGTACCATGTGCTTCAGAAGAATGTTTCAAGAAATGATATATGAAGAAATAACAAAGTAAACTGTTCCAGGTTTCCTCCTAACCCTCACCTACTATAGCTTTTCCCTCCATGACCACGTAACAAGTCATTTTACATGACCTGCATTCTTATCCTTTACTATTCTGCTACATGACTAAGAAAAATGTCAGGATTTTCAATCAGACCAGGTGCCTCATCCCACTAACAGCACAGGAACAGACCCTGTAGATAAATTAGCACCTTTTTCCATTGGTTATAAGTTAGGCAAAATCTCTTAAGCAGTCAGAAGATGTTTCAAAGTACCATCGAGACACAGCCAGACCTACACTGTTGACTATCTTGTCATTATGCTGCATAAATGCACTGCTTCCAGCAGCCTCCCTTTGCGTGTGGACCAACAGGGTAACGGAAGGTTGGCAAATTTCATGTGGCATATCTGCAGTAACAACCCCGCTGGGCAAAACAGAATGGAAGGATGTGAAGTGGATTAAAAGGAAGTTTGGCTAGCAGGAAGATCCCAAACAGACAGCTGGAAGGAGGTGTGCTTGGGGTAGTCAAAAATAATTCTATGACCACTCCTTTGAATTCAGTAGAATGGGAGAGAACACTGTGGTGCTGCAGTGAAGCAGCAGAGATACGATCCTCACAGAATGCAGCTCAGGTGATACATCGTATTTGGCTTTGTTATATATCACTGCCAGAAGACATTTCCCTCACATTGGATAAAGACTGACAGTTTAGCATTTAAATGGTATTTAGAGCATTTTTTCAGAGCAGGGAAAGTACTGCCTGATAGAGGAAGAAGTGTCTTGACAGAGAATATCCTGCTTTGCAGTATATTTCGTTATCTGTCTGCCAAGAACCAGCAAAACCTCTTCAGGTGCCAGTGCTAGCTCTACATAATGCAGACTGAAACTGGAGGAGCTGTACCGTGTGGCTATGCCAGTGCTTGGCAAGGAGTGAGGAAGGGAGTATTCAACGACATCTCTTAGTGATTAGTTTCACTTTTTGATTGTTGAAGTAAATTATGTGTGTGCTTTGCTTCCACTTATCCTGCAGCTCTTGAGATCAACCTTATAAATCCAGCCTACAGCAGCTGTGTCACAGGAGAAACACTAGACTGCAAAGTGGAAAAAGGAAGATCAAGTGTTGTATACATACAGGAGAATATCTCAAGACCTGCATTCCATGTATTAGACTATTTACAGTGCATCTCTTCCTGCAGCATCTTCATCCTGGAGGTCTTTTTAGAAGACTAGACAGAGCTGTCAAGATAGAAAGGATGGACTACATGACTTCTGACCTCTTTGAGCCTGACAGTTCTGCATAGGTACCTTTTTCCTGTCAGATGACATTTTGTGTCAGAGGAATTCTACCCTGGGGAAAAAACCTTCCAATGTTCCAGATTACTCACCAATTAAGTACTTGAAGGCAGGAATTGCACCAGCTCCACTCACTGCAATTTTGCTGAACATAGGAAAGGAGGCACCGTACGTCTTACGTGCAAAACTCTCAATTTCTTTGTTAGTGTCTGGTTCTTGCTGCCCAAACTGATTGCATGGGAATGCCAGCACGTTGAAATGATATGGGCCGAGGTCTCTCTGTAACTGTTGCAAGGCCTTGTAGTGGCTGTCTGTATAGCCACACTCGCTCGCAACGTTGACAACTAGTGACACCTGAAGAACAAGAGAGATTAAAACATGGGCTGCACACTTTAGTTTTCCAACAGGTTGGCTGGGAGGCAGATTATTTTCAAAAAATGAAAATGTCTAGAGAACTGTGACTGAAAATGTTTGAAACCACATCAAGTTATGTTCATAATAGGAAGACTTAATACTTTTTTTCCTGTATTTTCATTTGGCAACCATGAGGATAATCAATAAACTGCTAAGCAATCTTAATTCTCAGTTTACAGAGAACCTATGTTCCTCCATTCTGCCTTTGGATAGTTTCTAGCACAGTGTTGGCTACTTCACATGAAAACGTTTTTGCTATTTTGAGAATGAAGGACCAGTTACTGTAAACTACTAGTTCTACCAGTGCTCATACAACAATCCCAGTGCTAGTACAAAACCAGTGCTCATACAATCCCAGTGCTAGTACAAACCCAGTAGCTATTCACATTGGGTCTTTCTACAAGGGTTTGGAAGTTTTATAGAAGCTGGCACGTTGGTTTCATCACTGTCAGTGGGAGACAGGAGTGTTGAAGGGCCTGGTGCCAAGAGGAAAGCCTGAAGCTTGGCCACGTTAATTGACCTAATTAAATTACACAGCAAGTAGCTGCAGGGCAAGAAAAAGAAGTAAAACATCCCGACTCCAGATCTTATACTCTTGCACCTGTGACCACTGGCTTTGCTCAATTTAACCTTTGGATTCTAAAGTTACTGTTGTACTATATTGCTGTGTGGGTTACATAGGATATAGGAACTGAGAGCATCAAATAAATTCTAATATATGAAAAATAAATAACTACATGTGTATAGTGTTTTTAAGGACAGAAAAAAAACCTGGCATATAAAAGCCCACAATCTGGGTAACATGTGGGATAATAGGATGAATCCCTAGAATGGGTAGGAAAGAGTAAATAAAAAGCTAAGGGGATGTTGGTGTTTATAATTTCTTATGTTAAACAATAACACTTTGTGTATTATATACCTTCTATAGTTCTGTGGCTCTCTGCGAAGTTTTTCGGAGTGGCACTGTTTTCCTTGGAAGACAGGTAATCTCGTAAAGAGTAAGTTGTAATCTTCTTTGTGGTGTTGTGTGTCAAAAGAATACAATCTAAGCAATCCCTGTGCATTTCCATATGAAATATGAGCTGGAGTCATCTAGCTAATTTCCAAAGCATGACATTCATTCACATGCTTTATCTGAAATTCTAAATTCAGTGTCCTAAACCAGCCAAAGATACAGCATATAATTAGATTATTTTCTTTCGGAGAAGAGGTAATAATTATATGATGCAATCCCATTGCAGACTGTCAGCATTTCAAATAGAACTTATATACTGGATGTAAAAAATAACTATTGGCAGATCTGTTCTTTTTTAATAATCGTATGTACCAAGCATAGTGACAACTGTAGTTTAGTATGACTGAAGTAAAGATTAATTGTAACACTAACAGCTGAAGTTACATGTAAGGGCTTTTTTTTTTTGTTCCTAGGGGCTTTTTTAAACATAGTTTAAGGTTCAACATTCTCATGCTGCAGAAATACTCACATACCTTACTGTTTTCACACCTATTGATAATTCATCCCAAATACAATGGCAATCTAAGAATTTATTGTTGGAGGTTCAGGGGAAATATGGCTGTGTAGGTATTACGTTCATATTATAACAGATATGAAAGGGGACTTGCCAATGAAAACAGTCAACCTTTTCTAAGTTTTCCTTGGCTTTGAAGTTAGGAGGGCTTGAAATAATTCACTCGAAAAGAAACAACAGTTTTGATTTACAGCTGTTTAAAACCAGTGATGACTCAGCATGATGGTGAAAGGCATGAGAGCTCACACTGCAAATGCTGCCAACTTCCAAACATTCTCCCACTAAATAGGAGGAAACTACATGCAGCACTTCTTAGAATGGCAGACACATTCTGCTTCTCTTTTTAACTTAGAAAAATTCAGTCTATTACCGAACTTCGTAATTTAATAGTGCAAACCTCCTAAAAGTATAACTAACAAATATAATAAAAAACTTTGAGAAGTTACTAGTATTTCATAAGGAATGTTTAAAAGGATTGTTTAAAAATCTTTAACGAGTCATCTTTCAAGTGTCTAGTACCAGAAGTGATTAAATGTGGTGATGTTTTTGTGTGTCTGTATTTGATTTTTAATAAATACCAGTCACTCTTTTTGTTCTCATGAAGAGGCTGTACTCTGACCTCCTACAACTATTAATGATTTAAATTAAGTTCAGTATGCCTCTTGACTGACTTTTAGGTTCTCAGAGTGCAAGTCAAGTACACCACCTAGTGTGCAGTGCAAAGAATTCATCCTGGACCTTACAAAAATTATTTCATTTGAGCTGAATTCTGTATAACCAGTTGTCTGAACTCAGTAGTGTCCTTCCTTTGCTTAGAAAACCCTTGCTTTATAGTAGTGCACTCATTTATTTAACACTTCAAACATAGTTCATGGTTTACTTAACAAAGTACTGGGAAGGGTCTTGAGAACAAGTCTTGTGAAGATCAGCTGAGGGACTTGGGGTTGTTTAGCCTGGAGAAAAGGAGGCTCAGAGGAGACCTTCTCGCTCTTTGCAACTAACTGAAAGGAAGTTGTGGTGAGGTGGGGTCTGTCTGTTCTTCCAGGTAATGAGGACAAGAGGAAATGGCCTCAAGTTGCACCAGGGGAGGTTTAAGTTGGACATGAGGAACAATTTATTCCCTGAAAGGGTTGTCAAGGCCTGGCCCAGGCTGCCCAGGACAGTAGTGGAATCCCCATCATCCTCTGGAGGGGTTTCAAAGCCGTGGAGATGTGGTGCTGAGGGACATGGGTTAGTGGTGACCTGGCAGTGCTGGGTTAACAGCTGGATCTTGAAGGTCTCATCCAACCAGAATGATTCTATGATTCTACCTTTGGTTCAAGATTTCCCAATTACTTTTTTTGACTATCAATTAAGTAGTTATTTAACTAAATTAGCTGAGTGACTGAATTGAAGAAAATGTCTTCTCTACATCTGCCAGAAAGCTTAAGGCTGTTAAAATCTGGTTTAGCAATTAGCAGACTATTGTTTCAGGGGCTAAAGAGTGACTCACTCTCTTTAGAACACCAGCAGCACATACATAGTACTTGCATATTATTTGTGTTCTTTTAATAGCTTCAGAATGTTATGATAAACCTATATTTTAACATTACTTATCTCACTGCAGATTTGAGCAGCTTTATTTTAAGAAATAAATGTTTTAATTAACCTTTGCCTCCCTTGACACTGAGTTCTGGCAGCGTAATGACAGGAAGAGATGCCGTTTACTGCTATAATTTTCTTTAAAACTATGCACATGCATTATCAAACAGCAGCCAGCCTGAACGTTAATGGGCTCTCAATGCAATTCTCTGAACCCTTTTTGTTCCATACAGAAGCTGGTCATCACTGTTTGGGAATAAACTGTTCTGTATGGCCTAGCAGAGACCAAGGAGTGCCATTCACTGATAGGGTCCCCTATTCCAAGGTACAGCTCTAGAGCTCTCCCTTACAAAACCAGTCCAGCCTTGAGGATGGACTGGTATCAGAGCACCAGTGGAGATAGGACACACACCCCTAACCTGATGTGTTCATGAGATTCCAGATCAGGCTCTGCAGCTTGTTAGGGTGGCTGTAAGGAATTCCTCTGAGTTCCTTCTTTACTCCTTTCCATGGGGATTCTGGCCCTGAGGTGGAGAAAGCCAGAAGTGGCATTTGCTTATTCAGACAGGTTGGCAGATGGCCTGCAGACAAAACATGCCCCAGTAACAGGATTTATTGACAAGAGCCATTGCGAGGAACTCCTAAAAAAAGGCAAATATTGCTCAATATTAAATAGGTTCCTTTTTTTTTTTTTTTCTTCCAACATAGATATTTGAGTGTGTATTGAACCAGTTCTGCTCTATCTGAATTGTGAACAGAGGTGAAGGACTTTGACCAGATAAGATTCAGACCTCTCCTTTGGTCTGAGTCTACCAACAGCCCTTTCTAGTGAGCTCTGGAAAATGTACATCTCCTCCTGTGCACCCTCTTGGCCTCCTGCTCATATGTTAGTGACCCGCTGCTGAGGATTAGTGAGCTCAGACACTTCAGTCAAGTGTTTGAGGAGAGGGAAAGGAAAGGTGAAAACACAGAACTGGAGGCTGAGGGTGAAAGTGAGAAGCAGAGCCGCCTTCTTGGGCAGCAGCTAAGCTGTTGGACTGCCTGGCTGCATCACGGAAGACGTGTCACTTGAGTGCTAAGCGTGGCAATTGTGGGCTTTATGTTGATTTTAGCTTCTGTAATTTGTGAATGTGGCTATGAGAGCTTATATTATTATTATCCTGTGGGCTAAGTTCCCTTTCCACTCTTCCATTGCTACTGACCATCTTTTGTAGATAGTCAAACTGCTAAAAAAATAAAATGAAATAAAACTGGGTTACATTCAGGAAAACTGTTCTTAAATTGGGAAGGAAAACTATGCCTAGAATTCATTAATGTAACATGTAAATAAAATATAAAAGACATCATATACGTGTATCTGTATGCCCTTATTGCCATGTCACACTAAAAAGTGACAAGGGGAATGGTGTGATGTCACTTCAATTTCACTATACAGCAATATTAAAATAATTATCATGTCTCTCACTTTTTTACTAATTACGGTGAAATCTGTTAACTTGATTAGCCACTGACTAAATCCTTTTTTTTTCTTTTTTTATATAGAACATTAAAGAGGAATGGGATTTAGGCAAAAACTTAAAGTCATGCAGTTAAAAGGCAGAAATAAGCTCCAAAAAGATGTTCTACAAAGGTACAAACTTTTTGAGCTTCACATTTCAATAGCTTCAAGTGCAGTTCCTCCTGCTGCCTGGAAAGCGGGCAGGCAGGCATTCCCTCATTCCCTGCCTGCCACGTCTACAGGGCTGCCTGCAGAAGGCAAAGACGCGGGACACGCACACACAGAGGTTAAGACTGCACAGGCTTTATTTGAAGAGTGCCAAGAGCTAGGGAGCGGTATCGGAGGCAGCATGCGGGCAACCCTCCGAGCGCTTCAGAGTCCTCAACCCCAACCTACCAAGTTAATGAACAATCTCCCCCCCCGAGCTGGGTTCTGCAGACATGCAAGGACCGGCGGGTTAGTGAGCCCGGGTGAGAGCCGCCCATCCCCGTGCGGACTTACCGAGCCCCTGTATTTCTCCAGAGACACTAGTTTGCCCCTGATGTTTACAACTTTGAACGTGTAAAAATCAGTCTCTTTCTGCTGCGTAGCGGCAAACGCTAAGAGCAGGAGCGCCGCAATGGCGAGGAGCATGGCTAGAGGGACGAGCAGGACTTTGGGGAAGGCGGCGGACGGCGGGTGCTCCGCGCTGCCCTCGGGATCCAGCATGCTGCGGGGGCGCGCGCGGCGGGGGCGCGCCCCGCGGGGGGAGAGCGCGGCCGCAAAGAGAACTGCTGCAAACGGAGCTTTTGCAACAGTCCGGCTTCTGCAGAGGGTGAGACTCTGCGTCCGGAGCAGAGCTCGGGAGCGGCTCTTTAGGGAGGGTTCAAGTAGTCTGCAGTGGTGTGTCTCGCGGTGGTGGCGGTGTATCAAGTAAAGCCATTTATGGGTCCAAAGACGAGCGAAAGCGCTACTTGGCTCAAGAATGCTGATAACTGGATGTGTCTGTGGGGTACCGGTCCCGTTTGGAGATCTGCTACAGCCTAGGAGAATAAGGGATAGAGTTACTGTGATTTTTGATGGATTTGCAAGTGTTTTTTGTTTTTTAGTTTACTAACTGTAGCATCTACTAACTATGGTGTAATGTCAGAGGATAGCTCCCAGCGGCTTGGTTGCTAGTGGTTACTGATGCGAGCGCTCTGAACAGGAGTCAGAGCAACACAGTCAGCAAAGCCAGAATTAGAGACGTGCCGTGGCCAGTATCATGGAGCACCATCAGCCAGGCCTTCAGGAAATCCAGCTCCACATGCACCTGGTTGGCCAGAAGTGAGTGGCCAGACCAGTGGTTTTCACAGCATGACCTGGGAGAAATGGTGTTAACAAAGGGGTTTTAAGCAAGAAAGAGGCATTAAGCATCAGGAATTGAATTTGGTACCAAAGCTTTCAGAAGCACAGATCCAAAGCTCTGCTTCAGTGCACTGATACATTTCAGGCTGTCTGCAAGAAAAAAAACCCGGCCATTTGTACAATTTGCTACTACGCTGGCTGGAAGAAAAAGTTTTGTATATATAAAGTAACAACAATCAAAAGCATTTGATAGTCACTGATTTCTTCTTCGACAGGGAAACTGGTCTCCATGCCTATGATTTTGATAATTCTTGGCAAAGAAAAGCAAAACGTAGCGATTTACAGAAAACAGTTAAGTAGCATGCCCAAGGAATATTGGAAATCTATCTTTTGAAGAGAAAATTACATTTTGTAATGCTACTTCTTTTTTTTTTTTTTTTTTTTAACTGAGTTTTGGTAGATCTTTGACATCTTGATTAAATTTGGTTTGGTGATTTAAATGGCATTACTGTATGTGAAGGAGTCATGGATAACTAGTTGGAAAAAATTTAATTATAGTTTTAAAACATTTTAGATTTTTAATGTTTTTCTGTATCTCAGCTTGAGCAGACTGCCAGCATCAAGAAACAATGCAATATGCTACAAAAATATATAGATGGAAAATCTACTGTGCTATCCACGGGGAAGAGAGGCTGTGCTAAGAATCTGAAGTTCTCAACTTCACAGATAAGCACAATCTTTCTGTCTACATTCCTGGATGTAGGATTGACCAAGAACTTTACCTGACAGCCAAGGATGATTTCCTCATTTTATAAATTATCTAAGAACCTTTAGATTTTCTTCAGACATGGATGGAGACAGAGAATAGGGCTTTAATATACCGTATACATTTAACTAAATTAAAAAAAACTATTAAATCCTAAAAATATTTTTTTAGAAAAAGTCATTCCAGTGATGAGAATAATTCAAGATAATAATTTTTTGTCCAGAAAATTCAAATAAATCTACAATACCCTGTCACATCTTTTGAGGCTTATATAATGTTATAGTAGTTTGGGTATGGAACTAAAAATGAGGCATCGTTCTGCAACAGGAGACAAGTGAGGTTTTGCTCTGGAAAGGGACTTCATAAAATCTGTTTCCTACAGCTTTATGATTATTGTCTCTGATTTCTAGATAAAATTTAGCTGTTTTCAGAATTATATTTTCTCCTACAAAACTGAGCCCTGAATCTGAAAGTTTTTGATCACTGTCACTGAATTGGGAGTTCTTTAAATAATGGCCAGCTGGCAGTAGAATTCAGCTTCCTCCTTTTACTGCCATATTTCTATATTGCTTCCTGCAATAAAATACTCTTTAACGTCAGCGAAGAAGGAAGAAAAATTTTCTGAGCATGTACAAAGAAAGACCGTCAAAGACTTTTGGCTTTGTAATGATTCAAGTTTTCAGAGCCAAACTGCACTAACATTTCATATTGAAGTCTATGCAACTATTTGAACTAAATCTGATATATTCTAATAAATTTCAACTTGCAGGAAAACTGCCAGTCAGGCTTGCAAACAGGTGTGTGTTTGCTTGCTAGCATGTCTAGATATCGATCTAGGACTGTGTCCAGCAGTAACAACTATAATTCACTTTTGCAATTTACTCTTTGGCCTACTAAACCTGCTAAAAGTCTTTGTCAAATAGGACTAGACTGAAGCCACCACCCAGCTGACCTCAGCTGTCCCCAGACAGCATTGCAGCGCTGCCATTTCTGTCACTGCTGAGCAGGACTGGCTCGGCCCATGTTCTGAAGGTGAAAGCTCCGCTCTACATCCCGTTAGCAATCCTGAGCTACCCAGTCCTCATTCCATCAAATGTGAACTTCAGCTGAACCACAAAAATAAAAAAGCAGATTAGCTCTCCGGATTGCATTGACTTCACAATGCATTCAGAAGTACATCTTGCCAGTATTTATAGAATCCAGTATTACAGATTTTGCAACTTCTGTTTACCTACATATATTCACATTATTTTTAATGCCTTTCTTTGAACTCCTATAATAGTTCAACATTCATCTTTCAGGCACCTTGTTTTTCTAGAAAGGCCTCCTTAGCCTGGGTGAGGAAGTGCCAGCGTGACATCTCACTGCCAAGAAGGGGGCAGCGCTGCACTGGGTCACAGAGATGTTGCCTTACACAAGTCCTTGCCAATTTCTTTAGGTCACCCTCCAGGGCTGCCACGAGCCAGGCCGGCCTGCTTTTCTCCCCAGAGAGCTGCAGACCTGCGAGCAGACGCGCTGGCCAAGATGCTGTCCCCAGCTGCAGCCGGGGCCACCTCCATGGCCAAGGTCAGGGGGCCCGGAGCCATTTCCCCCGAGCGTTAACCCTGCTCAGCACAGACGGCTTTGTGTGCAGCGCTCCCGCCCTCCTCCACCCAACAGCAGCGCTGGGAGCAGTAGGAAGGGGGGGAAGCCCCGAGGAAGGGGGAAAACGAGGCCCTGCAGGCGGGCCCTAGCCCCGCTCCACAGGGCGTTGCGTGGGGAGAGGCCTGGGATGAAAAATGGGGAAAGAATTAAGGTGGCTGTGTGGGGATGGATTAGAGGAAAAAAACCCAAGCTGCTTATTCCCACATCCCCCTTTCCGTCTGTAGCACAGGGGGAGGGAGGCCCTGGACACCGGGGGAGATTGGAAAGGGGGCGACACCCCACCAGGGCAGGGGGAGTTCGAGGGCGCGTAGGGGGTTCCTCCGGTGGCCAGGGCCGATCCGGGCAGGGCAAGACCAGGCCGGGCACCGGGCACCACCACCCGCCGCCGCCCCGCGCTCGCCCGCCCTCGCGGCTCTCCCGCCCGCCCTCGCCCCATAATGCATCGCGCGGCGCGGCTGACATGGCGGCCGGGCCGGACTGAGCCGCTGGCGTCGGGGCCTCCAGCAGCTGGAGCCGGGCATGGCGGGGGCGCAGCCCCGGCACCCCTAGCGCCGCAGCCAGGTACCGGGCTCCAGGGGCCGGGGGGGGGGGCTCCGCCCAGCTGCTTGGGCCTCCCCCGAGGCGTGGAGGTGGCTGGGCGCGCTCTGCTCTATCCCCCCGAGCGGGGCGGGGGGAGGCGGGCTCGGGGGGGGGGGGTTGTGCGTGTGTGGGGGTGTCCGCGCCGGCGCCCCCCGCCCCAGCCCGCAGCGCCCCGGCTCCGCCCTGTCCCGGCCTCCTACCCGCGCCCCTCCTGGGCAGGGCCATCGCGGCCTCTCGACCCCGCGCCCGGGCAGGGTTGCGGCGCCAGGGCCGCCCCGCACGCCCGGCCGGGGGCGCAGGTCGTGGCCCGGGTGGTGGCGGGAGGGCGTCCCCACGGCCGCATCCAGGCTGACGGGCGGCCCGAACGTAGTGCCCGGCTGCGCTCACGCCGGCTCGGCCGGGCTCGGGCTGGAGCTGGGTGCGTGCGGCTTGTTGTTTTCACGCCCAGTGGTATTAAATGATGGAGGGGAGGTTGGTGAGGCACCCCGGGGAAATGCCCCCCCTGTCCCGGGCTGTGCTCACGAGCTCTGCCCCCTCTGCCGTTTCTTGCCAGAGCAAGAGGTTCTCCTTTCTGTGGGCTATGATGCGCCTGAAATGACACACAGGCATCCCTTTGCCTATGGGTTTGCCCTCTTTTGTTGGCTTATCTTGTACACAAATACAGCTGAACGACTTGTCTGCTTTTGCAGTGGGTTGCAATTTGCCAGAATGTGTCATGCTACCTGAGGCCTTCTTGCTGTTAAGGTTGTTTCTGGGTATATCAAAGGAGGACAAGCTCATAACACGCAGACAAACAATATAATCAGGTTTAGGCTGAGGTAGGGATTAGTACATTAAAAAGGTAGCTGTATCTAAGTATGGATCTAATAACGTTGGGTTTGTATTCATGCCACCACTATGTCACTTGGCTTCCTGAGCACTGTGCCCTGGAATTGAGTCGTTGCATTTGCTTGAAAATAGAGGATATGCATTGTTTTGGGTTTTTGTTTGACTTATGCTCTAAGTTTCAGTAGGTGCTTCTTGGATAGCGTGACCTCAGATAGTTATGACATAATTATTTCCGTGACAAGAAAAGTAAACAGCCATGGAAGTATGACTTAATTACAGTATCTGGCAGAAGACGCTATATTAGGAGTGAGATGTCTCCTTTACAAACATCAGTTTTGCAGTGAGCTTTTAAAATATGTTTTCTACTTCAGTGAAATTAATTTTGGGATGAAATTACCGTTTCCCAGAACATATGTATTGGGATATGCTCACAGAAGAGAGGTACAGAGGGATCAGAAAGTTCCTTCTGTGTTCTATTCTTGCACAGAAGACAGCTTGACTTTTCTGTCACACCTCAACTAGCAGAGGACAAGAAACCGTTGGATGCCATGGGGCACCTGCACGGTGTGGGATATTTACCTGTTTCTTCTTCTAAAGGGATTTACCACTACAGGGAAAATGAGAAAGAGGAGCAGGATTTCCCTGTGCCCTGCTTGAAAGCAAGATGTCCCTATTAAGTGTCTACTATTAAGTGTCCTGTGGATCTGCTTGTCAGAGTCATTTTGGATTGTATATTCGTATTGATATCATAAGACAGTTCAAAATTTTGCCCGTCTAAGAGTGTATCCCATTTTCCAGTTGTAATGCTTGTTTTTGAAATGTTACAAATTTAATATTTCTACTAAATTAAGTTTACTTTTGTCCGTATCTTAATGAAATAATGTAATAGTGCTATTGACTTATAGTGTGAACTCATAGAAAGAAGGATCCTGCAATTTATCATATGTTCTTAGGTTTTATTTTTTATTTCCATCAATGTATGAAACAATATTTCTAGCAAGAAATATCTTGCTGATTTTAGGTTTTGGTGTCAGCAAAGCTCAACCTGGGAGCCTGAAATCAGTTTTGTGTTACAAACTGTTGTGACTCGGTCTCTCTGCCAACTACACGGATGTATTCTTGACAACTTTTCTAAAGTAGTGTTTTTGAGCATATTTCTTCCAGCAGTGGAACTGATGGGTACTGGTAAAGCTGTAAGGATACCAGTAGAAGGTCCATTTGCTTTAGGGTTAGGGTTAACTAGTTTGCTACTGATACAAAGTAGTTCAAAGGCTGTCCCTTCCTGAAGGATTAGAGTTTGCGTGAAGGGATTACTGTTGCTTGAATACAAGATCCAGGTAAACTTCTATGCCACAAATACATACCACTGTATTTTGCCTTCGTGTAAGTGCCAAGTGTAAATGGTGGTTTAATAGCACAGATAAATTGAGCTGAAATGCATAACTGCCATTTAAGCCTGTTTCATGATCAGTTCAGGCCTCTGGAAGCTGGTTTAGGCTCTGAAAGGCTTTAAACCTATGCAATGCTGTACTGTTGTTTGGGTTTTTTTCCAGCACATTCTCCTGTATCGGTAGAAATGTTGTGTGTGTTTGTTTTTAAAGTTAGAGCTACCTTGGATCAGTTTCCTGATCTGGTTACAGCACGTATCTTACACCATGCAGCGGCATTTGAGGCAGGTGGTACCCCTCATCTGGCTTCAGTGCTTCCTTAAATTGCTTGTGAGATGTTTAAAGGACTATTCCAGTAGAATCTAGGATCAGAACTGAAATGTACTGAAGCATTAGGAATCTTTATGTGAAATACAGCGGTGAGGGAAGCCATTGTAAATAATTTAGTTACACAGCTGTTGTGACCGAGAGAGGCTGTGGAACAGGAGTCATCAGCAGTAGTAAGTTCAGAAAGTGGCAGTTCTTGTCATTTGGTGATGTGCCTCTTTCTTATCTTCTCAGTGAGTCATACCGTGTTGTAGAAAAGACTGCAGCTGTCAATCCAAAGAGAATAATCCATAACAAGAGCATCTTGTATGGATCACCTATCCAGCATATTTACTCATTTCCTAGTTTAATTGTAAGATCCTTGCACCTATGTATGGTACTAAGGTTTGCATCAACCAAGGCCTTTCCTGTTACTTTATTTATTCAGCTGTACTTTTGTAATTCAGATATAATCCTGTTAGAGTTTATATATACTTGTTTACCTAATGATCACTTCTTAGAAGTCCTCAATCCTCCACATTGTAAATACAACGTCAGAGCTTCCTGCTGAGGTATGTTCTTCACTAAACACAGAGTTGCATGTTGCAGAGTAGCAGTTGCACCAGCTTCCTAGTTCTAGATAGATTTTGATGGTATTATACTTAACCAAGCCTAAATTCTATAGCCTGTATAAAAAAGGTCTGAAACACTGTATACCCCTTACACTTGTTACTAAGAATACCGATGGGGTTATTGCGGGTGGAGCTGAGGTGCTTTAGTGGCCAGTAATCTCTGATAGTTTTAAGGAGTTTGGAAAAACATCAAGGATTGATAATAGTTTGTACTAAATTATGTCTAGTTCATCATAAAACAAACATACATGTGTGATAATATTTTTTTAAAACTATTGGCATAGAACATGGGAGAAGACTGAATGATTTGTGGAAGTTTCGAGACACAAAAATGAGCCTAAGGCTGTAAAAAGAGAGACCCCCCCCCCGCCCCCCCGTGCACATTAGGGCTGTCTGCAGACATTACCTGTGCTGCAGTCCGAGCAGAGTGCAGAAGACAGCCTTTCCTTTTGTTCTTCTCTGTGGCTGTAACCTTTGTTTGCTGAATTTACTTTTATATTTGTTGAGGAAGTTCATCTGGGCTGTACTGGTAATCTGGTGAGGGGGACTGAGGTTAATCACCCCACATACTGTTGGAAGGCTGGCTGGGGCCATTTGAGCTTAAGGGACAATCATAATGGGGCAGATGAAAGCAGGTCTCGGATAAAGTACAGATTATCTCAAATGAGGGAGTACTTTGTAGTAAGAGGGTGATAACAATTATTTTTGTAGTATTATCACTGTTTATATTTAATCTAGTACTTTCTGGGGAAACAAAATTTAGGAGACTGATCTCTTTCCCTTTAGTTGCTCTTCTATACTGTTGTCATTACCTTTGGACTTTTCAACCAGTTGGGACCAAATTTTAGAACATATTTGAAGAAATGTCAAAAGACTGGTG
Source organism: Megaceryle torquata (assembly GCA_024611175.1). Lineage (NCBI taxonomy): Eukaryota > Metazoa > Chordata > Aves > Coraciiformes > Cerylidae > Megaceryle > Megaceryle torquata. The sequence goes on from JANIJG010024667.1 coordinate 83,141, forward strand.
AGTTCCTGCACGTTGTCTGGAAAGAACAAGTCAGCGTATATGTTCCTTCAGCTACATGTCCCCTCCACTTGCCCAGTGGGCTGTGATTGAGAGTGTGACAGAGAACCTCAAAATACTATATAGGAAACCAGGTATCTTCAGTTCTGCTGCTAATTAAATGATTAAGAAATGCTTTGCAAAAGACCAACTCGGAATGCAAGAGCTCACAGTTTAACTTGGCCTTCATCTTTGAAGAGGCCCTGTTATGGCAAAGTCTGACTCAGTATGTGTGCTTTTGAAGGACTTAAATACAGTTGAACAACTTGAGAGGAAGGAGTGGAAGGGCAAAAGGGTAGAAATACCTCTTGAAAGTGGGTTGGTTTGTTTGTTTGTTTTTCTTTCCTGTTTGGAAGTAAGCGTTACCAGAGTTTTTGCAATTCAAATGCAGAATTTTCTAATGCTAGTCTGAGAGAAGGAGGAAACAAAAGAACCTGGCAGAAATGAAAGTGAAACAATCACGTTCCTTCATTTCGTGAGCCTAAAATGAATTCTACAGTAGGGAAATAGAAGCGGATTTTAAACGTTTTTAATTTGATTGTTATAGGTGTGTATAAGCTTAAATTTTCTAGAGTTTGAGGTCAGATGATATCTTGTTTGACCTCAAACTGTTGTATTTCAGCCAGATTACTTTTCTACAAAGAGCCAAGAATTGAGCTAGATTTCAGAGCAGTAACTGGCATGGTACATTTAGAAAGCAGGGGAAACTGAGTAGCCTGTAACACCAGAATACTGAATAAGTGAAATATGCTGACATGATTTCAACAGGTTAATCATACCCCACTCTGCAGACGTAGATGAAAAACTCTGGTTTTGTTGCCAGCCAGCCTGCCTGAGAAAAATTATTCTTTGATTCCAGGTCTGGCGATTTGGTATGAGCCTGAGCTTGTGAATAAGACATGCCATCCAGGTTTCTGAAAAGATGCCACCTCAGCACTGATTCACTCCACTCCAGTGTTTTGTTTCCAACCATATTATTCTTTTTTTGGAGGCACTCCTTTCCCTCCTCTCATTTCTCTCTCTCCCCTCCGTCATACATAGATGGCCAGTATCAGACAGAGGAGGAAAGGTCTCTTAGAGACTGTCTTGGCTTTAGTAATGGTCTCTTATTTTTGTTTTTCATGTCGTTTCACTAGTTGCTTTATTTTGTGGTTTTTTGTGAGGTGGGAATGTGGTTACTATTGAGTATGTTACAGCAGTTTAGATTATTTTTTGTTTACTAAATCATTTCAAGAATAAAAGAGAAAAAAAACCCCAAAATATCCCAAAGTACAACAACAAAATTGTGTTTGTCCTTCTGATCCTGAATTTCATTGTGGATCTCCTAACTTTTTTTTTTTTTGGTACAAAATATTATTGTCTTAGGAATTTTTGTGATCAATCATTATTCATAATTCTTAGGAATAAAGGCTATATCTCTACTTTTTAACCTTCACTACTTGCATTTGATTGCCCTCTCAATATCTAACATTATCACAGTACTCTTGTTATCTGGGTTGTAGTGTTTACTAGCGGTTTCCTTGTTTTTATCCCTGTTGTATTTGTACATTTGATTAAAACTTATTAAATCTCTTTGAATTTATAATTGTGTATTTTGTTAAATGGATGAGATCAAACCGTTTGAGTCTACAGAAGGTTTTTTTTGTTGTTTGTTTGTTTTGTGGATATATGTATATTTTTTTTAAACCTTCTTGCAAAACATGAATCTTAACAATTTGACAGTTACAAAAAAGCAGAGCAAAATGAAGCCCCACTTCTCCTCCAATGCCAGAATTTCATGGTAGCTTTAAACTGGAAGTGGTGCCAGGAGAAGTTGTCCCCACCCTACTGGTTGTTTGTTATTACCAGCTCCTGCTCCTCCTCCCTTGTGCCAGCTTTATGTTAAGCTGGATTGGTTTTCCGGTTTTGTTCACTGGACAAGGGAAGGAGCAGCTCAAGGAGTGGGAGTAAGTAGCTGGGGTTGGAGAAAGGATGTTACTGCTTCTGTTGGGAGTTGGTTCTGTCCTGTGCTGCTTTCCAGTGAATATGGAAGTGTGGCCTTGGTGTGCACCAGTCCAGAGCTGATGTGGTGATGTGGGTTTCAGGAATGAACCAGAAATGAAAGTGGAATTGATGTGTGGTATTGGTTTTGTTTTTTTGTGCGTTTTTTTTTTTTTTCCTTCCTTCTCCTCAGGTTGAGCAACCAAAAATTTGAAAAAATCTCCCCTTTTTCTTCTGCTTACATTAAAAAAAAAAAAAAAAATCACGGTATAACACAGATAGTGCCATTCTGTATATATATATTCTGTACATATATCTGTAACATCTCACCCGTCTGTAAAGCAGTGCTTTATACTGGTGGTAAGTGAATAGAATAATTTAGCCATCCTGCGGGGATCCTGGACTCTTCTTCCCACACTGAGGGTTGAGCAGCACTGGTACAGGTGGGCAGGAGTTCCTGCTGCCAAGCTAGTAAGAATTGCTGTGGGAAAGACTGACTACAATCCAAAGGCAAATACTTTAATCTTTTTGATTTTTGGTCTTTGACTTTTGGTCTAGAAGTAAGAGCCAGGTGTAATCTTTAATAGGAAATAGTTGTAATATTAACTAAGTGTATTTGTGAGATAAAACAGTTGTTGAAATTAATTTAAGATTACAGACTGTTTTTTTCCTCTCTTTCAAGTTTTATATTTTACTAAGGGCTAACATTATCTTTCAATATTGAAAATAAAACAAATAAAACCCCCAGGAATTTTCATTAAGTTGATATATTTTCAATTATGTCAATAGAGGCTTAAGACAGCCCTTTTTAGTATGTGCTTTGTATTGTGAAGTATTTTCTGATTTGTCTCTTTAAAGGGAGAGATAGAGGTAGTAACTACATTGTATAGCCTGAAAGAAAAAATAACCTGTCCTTCCTACTGACAATATTCAGAAAGTTGGTTTTTTTTAACCAGACATTCTAATCTGATCCTTCCTTACGATTCTTATTATTTAAGTACAAAAGTACATTGTAATACTTCTAATACTTGTAATTCATTGACTTTTCTGTTACTCCTTTTCTTCACTAAGTGATAGGCTACTTATTTTGATGGGTTCTCTAAAACCTAGAAATTGCCATGACTTCTATGTAGGCTTTTACCTGCCAAATGTGCAGCTGGACAGGAAAGAGAGAAACTCTGAACTCGGTATCTTGCTACAGTGTCATGGAATTTATTTTCTTCTATGTCTCCTATGTCTAATATTCCATCCTCATAATTTTGCTATGAGATTGCTATCTCATGCATATTAAAAAACTAAATAAATCCCAGTTCTTCTAACAGACTTCCTCTTGATTTGCTGTATTAGTAAAAGTAATTCCTTACAAACAGATCCATTTATTCATGCCTAGTTTTCCACTGGAAAAACAATCTTGAGTTGTCTCCACCATAAAGCTCAGATGATATACCACCTAAAGGACTGAGTTTTAGATAATAAAGTTAATCTGCAGCTAAGCAAAGTATTTACTATGTGTGGGTTTTTGTTGTCTAAGATCAATCTTATATGATGGCACTTAATTTATATGAGAATTGTTTCAGAAATACGCTTAAGTATCTGTGGATACAGGTGATAGGTCACGTTTATTGTTAATACTTGAAAGTCTATCTTTAAATACTTTTTATTTTTCTTAATCAATTAATAAAATGGAGCTTGCTTGGTAGAAACTAGATTAGTTTTCTCTCATGGCTAATTTGAGCTGTATGTTTATTGAGGGATATATTTTAGATGTGTTAATTTTTGGTGGTGTTTTTTTTTTTTAATTCTCCAAGGTGGTTGCAGACATCTTGGTTCTTGTTGTTTGGTTTTTTTTTTTTTCAGAAAGCCAAAAATAGGAAAGAAAGAAAAAAACAAGATGTTGGCAGGTTTATCACGAATGTTTTTTTCATGTTCTGCATTTTTCTTTTTTAATCTCTTCGTATCCTTTCCTCTTTTAAGTAGACATCAAGATGATCAAAATTTTCACTACTATTATGAAAATTCACTTATGCCTGTGTGTGGGAGAACTTATTTCTTATAATAATTTATAGTTACATTTTAGAGAGGTTTATTTTAATGTGATGTCTAAAAAGAGCTTTGATATTTTTCCTTGAGTTTAAAAATATCTCACTATTTCTTTAGTAGACAATCAGCTACGATCCTTGCCTGCACAGTGGATTTAAAATCAACGGCAAATTGCTGAAGAATTGCACTTCAGGTGGTCTCGAGAGACAGGAGAAGCAGGTCTTCACTATAATGGAAGAGGCCAAGAGCTCAAAGAATGGAAATCATGATCCAAGGAAGTCTGTCCGTCTTGTCTGTGAGGAGGGCAAAGCAGTGAAAGTTACAAATAATCAAAATTATAAACATAATAAAAATGACAAATCTGTGAAGGATGTTGGGAGAAGTTCTCCAAGTGGGAATAGCAGCAAAAAAAGTAAGCAAAATGATGTTTGTTCTGAAAAACAAGGAGAAAATAAATCATGCAAAGTAAATAGTTGTATTCCTGGAACTAAAGATATGGGGTCAAATGTTCAGGATCGAAGTCATGGAAAAGCAAAAAAATTTTCTAATTTATCATCGTCAGTGGAAAACCTGAAACAGACAAAAGCTCAAACAGTGGGAGAAAACTTTCCAGGCTCCCATGTTTCGGGGAACGGGGTCAGTACGGAAAACTTAACAGCTGCGCAGAAAGGGAAACTGGTGTTGGAAAATCCACTGGGAGTTCATCCTTTGAAGACTAGTGGTGATCAGACTGGTGATCCTGGTAAGGCTGCCTCAGATCAAAGGAAAATGGAACGTAAGGCTGATGACTTCAGTGAGTATTATTCAACACTGCTTTATTCAGTTTTCTTCTGGTAAAATGGGCTTTGAAATGTTTCTCCTTGTGTACTTTTTTCACATACAGTAAGTTACTGATTGCATTTAGAGACAACATTCTATTAATACAAGCATATTACTTAGAGAATAAGAGATTATAATAGCTGTCCTTTTTTTCCCATGCCTGAGACCCAAACATCTTTGCAAGATACTTAGTGTTTCTTAGTGGGTTTCAGACAGATTTGTAAATCTAGTCCCCTGGAAGGGGGCAGCCCTTCATAATATCATTGCCACTTTGAGAAATTCCAGCTATTACTGCTGCTCAGAAAGATTAGGAAAATCTTCAAGAAAAGTTGATTTTTTTTTTTTATATGTAGGGGGAAAACAGTTACTTCTTTCTTTCTTTCTTTTTTTTTTTTTTCCCCTCCCTCTGGGATCGTTGTGCTGTCTTTGTTACTAAAATGTTTAAAATGTGTTTTGGCAGATAGCTTTTTTGATTTAGGGAGCTCTGGAATACGCGTGATCCATCAGTGGTTACCCTTATGAGTGTTCAATTCTTAGACACATCTTTTAATTTTAGAACTAAATATATGGATCAAGCTTTGTTCTACTTCAGGTTAACTCCTCAGGTCAGGATTTATCACACTTTTTCAGAATGCTTTTTTTTTTTTAAATAAAAATACAGTTTTAAGATGGCTGCCAGTACTGACCACCTACTTGAAGTGTTTCCCACTATTGCAACAGCTACAGCTGTTGTTAGTGTGGAAAATAGTAAAGTACATATATTTTTAGCTATCTTAATACAATTTAACAAGAAAACCAAGTTGAAATGGCAGCATCCTGTGATCAGTCAGCTCTTTGTAGACCACCATCATATACTGCCAGGACCATCTGTCACTAAGAAACAAGGACTTGAAAGCTTGCTCAGTTTTGATTCCTAGCTAGTCTGGGGGCATGGGGTCTCATTTGAATGGAAAGAAAAAAAATTAAAAAAAAAAAACCCCAAAACACAAATAACACTTGTGCCGATGTGAAAACTACAGGAATATTTGAAGGTGTAGATGTTTGTTAGATTAATGGACTATGAACAATTCATAGGCATGTGGAGGAACTGGCCCTTGGGAATCAACCTGTGTTTATGAGTAGTGAGTAGCAGTGTTGCAGAGCTCCGTGGTTTTCAGCCGTGGGCGGCAGGGTGGCACGGTGTGTTCAGGTGTGACTCCAGCAGCCTTCTAAATCGAGAGGTTGAAGTGCCTGATGACTGGCTCTGGAAGATAATTTTTGTCTTTTGTCTTTGAGGCAGTTCTGTGACTGTTTCGTTAATAAAACATGTTGTATAAAAAAAATTAAGACTAATATTTCATATTCCTGTTATTGTAGAGCATCAGGATTTTGTGTACTCTGTTTTGCATTAAAAAAAATTAAAAATAATCCTTTTCTTGCCTTGAAAAACATTACAGAGATTGTGAAGTTATGACTGAAACACAAATTGAATCTACCAACTTTTTTTTTCTCTTTGTGATAGCACTCTTAGTAGCAGACTAGTCTCTGAAGTCTCTTTGAAGTATTGGTTAATGTACAGGAAAGATTCTAATGTCTAAAGTGATTTTGGTCAGCATTTGGACAAAAAAAATGGAATATAGCTCTAATTTGTGTCCAACTCCTTAGTGAGATGCTCTTAATTGTTCTGTACTCTTTCACTTTTCCTCTCCATGAGTTACTCCAATGAAAATAATTCTTTCTTTCTCTAGGTAAAATAAAGAACCCTGAATCAACTAAAGAACATACTTTGGAAGCTGATTATTTAGAAAACACCACTGTTACTGATGAATCTAATCTGACAGCTGAACAGCAACTGGGATTGAAACAAGCTGAAGAACGTCTGGAAAGAGATTACATCTCCCGACTTGAAAAAGTAGGTTGAGTTATTTCTTAGATGTAAAAGAAAATGGGTGTCTTCTTTAATTATCATCACTATAATTCTGGTTGGGTGGTATTTCTACTACAACTTGTTGCCTCTGTTTCTTTCTTCTTTATAATTAATCACTTTAGTGATCTAAGATACTATCCCTGGTTGTTGACTAGTCATTCATTGTTGCAGATGATACAGATTGAAAACTTAATGTTCCTTTTGTAGCACATGGAGCCTTTCTAGAACAGTATTTTTTAATTCTGCAGGCGTAAAGGTTTGCATTTCCATATACCTACCTAAGCTTTTCTAGGAAGTCTCATCACCTGGAAACTCAGAATAGAGGATTGCAAGGAACTTTGTGCTATCTTCAGTATGTGAGCCTTCCACTGACTCCTTAGAACAGTTCAGATGAACATTTGTTAATATTATCTCCAGTGAAACAAATTTCCAAGTCAGTGTAGATGAGTCAGAAGTTTTTCCTAATGTCTAATGTAAGTGTCTCTTGCAGCATTTTAGTTTTATGTTGTCCTAGGAAAATAAATAAGTTTATTACTTTTTTTTTCCTGCAACTTTCTACACATTGGAAGATCATTGCTATTGCTGCAGTCTTACCTTTTTAGACTCCCTCTTTGGTCTTAGGTGTTCAGTCTCATTGCTTTTCTGTAGGCATCTGCTATGGAATGTATCTTGCATATAAAGAGGAAAGCTGACTTCACTTGTCTGAAATACAGCATTTGTGTTTAGGATCTCTGCTTTTTAGCAGTAATAGTTTGGCTTGTAGTTTGACCAGCAATGATCCCTGTATCCTTTTCTTACAAAATGCTCCATCACATGTTCCTAGCCCTGTATTCTTTGTGGTTCGTAACACCTAAGGAGGAACAATTCTTTGCTTTGATCCTATTTGATTACAGCTTATTTATTAAATTTCTCTAATTTGTTGTGATCACTGAATTTTTGTCATTTTACATCTTCTGTGACTTCTTTCAACTTGCTGTTTTTCACAGTCATAGTCAGCACCCCCTCTGTTACATTTCCTAAGTCTTCAACAAAAATATGAATGTTTCTGACACCAGAAGGACTCCTGTTGAAAAGTACTTGGCCCATACTTTTAGACTGGTGGTGAACCAGTCTAGGTATGTGTGCTCTGAGGACAATTTTCTGAGCAGTTTTGCTCCCATCTTACTGTTCTTTATTTAGGTAGTATTTATGGTCTCCTTTTGAGACCGATACTATGACAAGTGACAAAAAAGCTTCATAAAATTCAAGACACAGCATCTGCTGCTGCTACTTCTTCAAGCCCTGTGATTTTATCTTTAAAAAAGCAGCCCTAAAATTGGTTTAGTGCAATTTGTTTATAGCAGATCAGTTTCTCACCTATAAGCTTGTTTAATGTTTATGAATAACTTAATTTATTACACTATTTTTCTGGGTGCTAATTCTAACTGAGCTCTAACTCCTTGGCTTATCTTCTTTAGCCTTTAAAGATATTCTTATGTTTCTCCTTCTTAGTCATCTGGAAGATTCCCGTTCTCTGTGAGTTCTTCACAATACAACTGGCTCTGAGATGGATTACTTCCTTGAATATCCAAGCACAAATTTTGTGAGGCCTGGCTTGTTTGGATACATCTATCTTACTTGAGTAGTAGTCCATAGCTTTGTTTTATCTTGCTGTTCTGAGTTCCTGTCCCTTTCATTGCTGTTAAGCATAACTAGATGATTTAAAGAGGCTTTACAACGAAGGCAAAATAAAAGATCTTACATGATTCAACCTTTCTGGCAACAGCTGTTCATGTAATACTGCAGATCAGTATTGTAAAGAAAATCCCATTACAAAAAAATATTATTCCTGATATTCACTCCATTTTAGAAGAGTGGTAAAATATTTTTTGATCTACTTCAGTCATCAGATACTAAACACTTGAATCTTCCAAGCTACCAAGTGTAACTGTCTCTTCAGTTGCTTTCCAAATGGATGTTTAATTTCATCTTACTAGGTATCTGGCTCACAGAAAATAAGGATGAAGAGAATTAGTAATAAAAGCATGATGATAATGTTATTTCAAATGAATATTAACTCTGCAGTTGGAGAGGATCAGATTTATTTTTTTTATTTTTTTTAATTTTTTTTTCAAAAGCAGATCATCAAACTCAGTAAGTGGAAAAACTTGCCTGATTTTAGCAGTGGTTTAGGTTTCCATATAGTAAGCTAAATCTGTTTAACTGATCTGTCATCCACCTTTTATCTTGAAATGGTGTTCTCTGTTCATTCTTTGTTATGTCATTGTTTAAACATCTGGTGTTTTCAGTATACTTTTCAGTTTTAGTAAATATAGATGTATTAGAATTAGGATGAAAATGCTAAGTGGTTTTGGTTTTTTTTTCCCCCCTCGCAGCTATAACTGGTAGCAGTTATTGGAAAAATGCTAACAAGTCTGGAGAAAAACTAAAGCTTTTTGTTGGGGCCCTTTTGTCTTTGCAGTCAGCGTATCAAAAGGTTTCCAGGCTCTATAGCTGTATTTAATTAGAGCAAGAAAATAACAACTGCAGGATGAGACAGATTAAAGTGGAGCATTTGCGAGCAGACCTCTATCTTTGCAGAGCTGGTCCTTTCTGCCTTTTAGTCTAGTAGTTCTCAGTGGATTCCTGGTTGAATAAACTCCACAGTTTCCTCTCTCGGACCCTAGGAAAATAGGGATTTCCCTCCACCCCCATCATCTCCTGCAGCTTGGCTGCTTCATGCAGACTCTCAGGGGTCTCCCAGGTGTCAGCTCTCCATTTGCATACTCCATCTCTGTCAGCCTGTCTACAAAAAGATGCTTGCTCTGCCTGTTTCTCCTATTCTGAGCATCCCAGTTATGAATCAAAATAGAATAATCTTACCTTTTGTCAGAGGATCCCACATTATCCAGAGTATAGTCATTACTAAGTCAGAAACTGGCTTTCTTCCTCCTCGTTGGCCAGCCGCACCCTTCTTAATAGAACAAAAAATGCAGTACTTGCACAGTGTGCTGTGAATATGCCAGCCAAACAACAACACCATCTGTCATAACATGTATAGTAGATAATATGATGAATACTTCCCATTTTCTCATCAGAGAAAGGAGGATAGATACTGAGATTTAATAAATCCATAGTTATTAAAAGCTTGAGCTGACAAGAGAATGGCTTACTGGCCTTTAGGTCAGCCTTAAGAGGCATAAACTCTGAAGTCTTAATCTTACCTCACTAAAATGTACTGAGAAGTGTAGTATTCAAGTAATTTCACTTCCTTTCCTCACTTTCCTCATTTGTCATGCAGGTAAAAATCCATTTCTGCTGTGTTTGTTGAAGATTACTTAATGTTTGCAAAGCACCTTGTCATGTATTACATAATTGTTAAATACAATTTATTATTCAAAGAATTGAGTTTTTCAGACACTATTGGCAGAAACATTTTCTTCTAATCTATGGTCATTTTTCCTCAGCGCTCCCCAGAATACTCCAACTGTCAGTATCTATGCAAGCTCTGCTTAGTTCACATTGAAAATATCCAGGGAGCTCACAAGCATATTAAAGAAAAACGTCATAAGAAAAATATAATGGTAAGTTAATAAGTAAAATTTTGTCTTTTTTTTTAAGTGGGTTGTGGGTTGTTTTTTTTTTTGGGGGGGGGGGTGTTGGTTTTTTTTTTTGCCATTTAGGTGAAAATTGATCCACAGATTTCTGTTTCTCATTTTCTGTTTGAGAGGAAGGGCTTGTTGATCTGTCCAGGCAGAGAAGAAAGAACATTTTTGGTCATTTCTTCTGAATTAGTGTCTCTGAGTAGTGTGCAGTTGATCATACTTTTAGGAACAGAATACAAGGTAACTTAGGTGAGAAACATTTAGTTTTTCCTGTTCCTTCCAAAAATAATATTGTCGGTAGCAAGATCTCCAGGGACTGGAGCGAGGTTCGGGATGTTGTTTATTTCTTTTTTTAATCTTTGTTCTGACTCATGAAGTTTTTAATATACATCTGTTCTGTGATGTGTGAGCAGAGTGGATAGCATGTCTAGACTAAAACAAGAGACTTAAGGTAGGGAGGGATTCAGTTCCTGAGTTACTCATCATCTCCCTGTTTTTACATACATGTTTAATATCATAGAATCATAAAATGTCATGGATTGGAAGGGATCTTAAAGATCATCTAGTTCCAGCCCCACTGCCACGGGCAGGGACAACTTCCAGTAGATCAGGTTGCTCAAAGCACCATCCAGCCTGAATTTAAAAACAGTTCTAAGGCTTTCAAAAGCAAACCAAGTTTTCTTGTCAGATACCATGGTGTTACTGTTTGCTTTGCTTTAAAGAGCTGTTACATGCATGAAACCTGATAAAAGGCCCAATAAAAAAAAGCACATGGATTTTCTTGCTGACCCACTTTTGTAAATGCTGATGAAGAGCTACAAATTCCCCGGTATCTGGGGTTTTGTGATTTGGATGGTTAAAATTACAACCATTCCCCAAAATTCAATTAAACCTGTTGCCATGTATTTCTTACATTTCTTCTGTTTGTAATTAATGCTTTAATTCTCTTATACACGTAAACATCACCTGGAAAACTCTGAATGCCAGAAATCCATTACATCTCAGAAAGAAACATTTTTTTGTATCATGTTATTTGTAAGGGATTCTAGTTCTCTTGTTGTCTGCTAAACTGCATCATGGAAAAAAAAAAATTAAGAGACCAGCCCCATGTTTGATACAGAAGCACTTTCGTACCATGGTTTTCATCTGGGTGTGGAGATAAGAATTGAGGTGTGAGGTTTCTTTTCATTCCACTGAATGGAAGTGCTAGAGGACAGGGAGCGGTTTCAGTTTTTAACACTTACCTTCAAATAGCTTTATGCTGTGTGTGTGTGCCACATTAGAGTGAGAAAAGGTGTGTAACAGTCTAAATGTTTCTTGATAAAATATATTTGAGTGTAAACTAGGAGATGCATGACTATCAAAAAAGCTTAGCAGCAGCTGTGGCTTCCCCACTCAAGAAAAACTGTAAGCCAGCCACATTAAAAGAAACACAGCCCTTTAAAAATGCGTGTTTTCTTATGATAAATTTGTTGTAATAAGAACAGGTTAGTTGAGAGATGCAGCCTAGAGCTAACCAAACAGTTTCATACTTGACAGTGTTTTCTCAGTGCATAATTATTTTCTGGTTATTATTTGTTCCTGTTGTCAATCACCTATTTCATTCAGTTGATGAATTTGTGAAACAAGTGATTGTTACACTCACTGCCAAATGACTTGGTGCATCTGACATACTTCTTGCTGTTGGATTAAACCAATGATAATTTGATGCACTAAAAATAGCACTTTCTGACACCAGCTACACAGGCAGCAATGGGACTTAACTTACCAAAACTTCTTGAGTCTAGGAGTACTTCTCTGCCTCAGACATCTTTCCTTCAAGTACAGTCCACTCAGAAGAATATGCGTGACTCTAGAAAACTTTCTCAGCTCAGTTACTTTTATTATGTAGGAAAAATGACAGCTTTTAATTTCCTTGGATGAATTGTTTCAGAACTGTCAGAAAATGTGGTTCAGGAATGTAGCCCAGCAGATTTCCTCCCCAGTTGCCAGCTGTGAAACAACGTGGGGTTTTTTTTTAAACACTGAGCATCGACTGTCATTTCTGTGAGCCACGCTGTTATTACATTTGCCAGTGAGGCTGGGCAAAGTTCCTACATTTGGAAGTGTTTGGTCAGGATACCATGTAAACAGAACACAAACAGCATACAGTATGTTCTAATATCATGCACTAGTATGAGATAACCTTTTTACCTTAAAATATCAGTTTTTACTTTTATCATCCAATAATTAATCAGGAAAAACAAGAAGAAAATGAGCTGCGTGCCCTCCCACCCCCTTCCTCTGCACAGTTGGCTGCTCTGAGTTTTACACTCATTGAGGCTGCAAATGAGCAAGGCATATCAGATGAAGACTTCAGAATTCGTCAAGAAATTGTAAACGAGATGGAGAAAATTATTCAACAGCCCTTACCAGGTATTCATTCTTCGTTTTCTTTAGGTGAACATTTTTGGTTTTCTGTAGTTTTACACAGATTTTGATACCTTCATTAATGGTGAATTAATGCATTTAGGGTTAAATTGTATTATACAGTATTAATATATGCAAGCATTTTAACAGTTGGTTTAAAAGGAGCTAACAAACATACAAAAAGGAAAATCTGCTTGCTTTTTTTTTTTTTTCTTTCTGGTATGTGTTTATTGAAACATGGTACCTGTTTATTCTATGGTATGCGTTTATTGAAGCTCGGTCCTTTTTAAATTGATGATTTCTGATGAAGATTGGAAACTGGTGGTGTTTAAAGCCTCAGCCACTGAGGATCTCCCTCAAGCTCTAGTCCTTTTGCTTTATCATATTGCCATATGTGGCACTTAACTGCAAACTTCTGTTCTGACACACTATTGTGTTTTCCACTGATAGTGTGTTAAGATAAGGCAAAGGAATGATTACTTTTACATAAATACTTGTGAAAATCACTGTGTTAATGTTCCTCAGCTTGCTGACTTGTTTGGACTGATGAGCTGATGTGGAGGTGTAGTGGAGGGGGGAGTCTGTGGTAGTAAATGATAATTTGCTACTCCCCTTTTCAAAGCCTGCTGTGTCTTAATGAATGCGTTTTCCTGAGTTGTAAATTAGAAAAGAAATAAAATTCATGCACAGTGTAGAGAACAGTAGATGTTCTGGGATGATTTTTCTTGAACTCGTTTTAGAACGATGCAAAAATTCCTACTATTATGAAAAGCTGTTGGAAGTAATTACAATTATTATTTATTATTATTATTTTATTTATTTACCATACAGAAATTCCTTTAGAGAGGGCTATTTTCTAAGTATTGAAACATAGAGAAAGGTTAGTTTGAAGCTCTGTATGTATAAGGCTTATTTTCTCTTTTAAAAATCACTTTTTTTTTGGTTGTCTTTGAGAGAGTTTGGCCATAACAGAAATTAAGATACTAAGAAAAAATTCAAGAAAAACCCTCTTGACTTTGAGGCTGGTTCAACACTGGCACAGGTTGCCTAGAGAGCATGTGGACTCTCCATAATTGGAGGTTTTCAAAACCCAGCTGGACACCGTTCTGAGCAACCTTCCCTAGGTGACCCTGCTTGAGCAATGTGTTGGATTTGAAAGGAAGTGACAATAGTCTCAATTTTCAGCTGACATAAAAATGTCAGAGCTGTAATATATATTACAGGAAAGTTTTAATCTACAAATTTTTATCATTAAGTGGAATAAATTATATAATTTATAGAGTGGAATGACTTCTCTCATTATACAATTACTGAAAAGTTACTTTCTAATGAATTTAAATCTGTTGTACATCCTTGCAGGTAAGGAGCCATATGAACTACAAAAATGCTAAATTAATACTTTGTGCCATGGATTATATTGAAGATACATTTTATACTCATGTTTGTTAATGAATTGTGCATAGGAACTTGCTAATGAAATTAACAGATTGTAGCACATCTAAAAATTTTTTTATAAAAGCAAGAAGTTTTAATTGGCAAACTGCTGCAGTGAAATCAAACTGTAGTTAACAGCTGGTCAATAAATCCTGCACTGAGATGGTGACAGTTACTACTATTTTATATTTAATTTTATATTAAGAACAAGCAAAACTAAAGCTTTATTGCAAAAATATTTTGAAACAGCTTGAAAATTTTTGGATGTTTGGTAATTACACTATTTGAATTACCAGTTTTCCTGTGATGCTGTGTTGCCTTCACAGGAGTGAGAAAGAGGTTCAATATTCATTGATCTGCGAGTACCACTTAGGAGGTACAGTATCTAAAGCGAGGTATGCGTCGTCCATGTAATAATAATTTATTTACTAGCTGATAAATAATTCTCTTTTTCTCTCTTCCAGACTGTTCACTGAGGATGTATGGCTCCTGTTTAACTAGGTTCGCTTTTAAGACCAGTGATGTTAACATTGATATCAAATTTCCCCCTAAGGTGTGTAGATATTATCTTACACTAACTAAGACTGCATTTTAAATCAAGGACATCAACATTTATTTCTACTCCATGACCTTCATTTTCTCGTGGACCATACAGTGTTAGAATAGCACAAAGCATGTAATCTTTGATTCGGTGTCAGGTGTGGTGTGAATTGAATGGATTTTTGCTAAATAGGTAACTTTATTTCTGTGTTTTGTTTTGTTTTTTCCTGGATAATGTTATGCTAGCCTTATTTTTATATATATATATATTTTTTAAAATTATTTTTTGAATAAGCATTAAAGCAGTATGAAAATAATTGGCTCTGGGTAAGTGTGCTTTTATGTGCTCTTGATTCAAACAGTAAAATCTCGTAGGTCTTCACCCCTCCTTTTATAGGTGGGGCTAAAAGTAACAGTTTTCCTTTTATGTTATAGTCACTTCCAAGTAGATGTCATCCCAGTTTACTGTGGGACAAAATTCCCGCAGAGCAGTATCACTTACTGTTAAACATTGAAGCTCTTGGTTCATGTTCACCATGTGATATAGCAGCACATAGTTGTTGGAGGCACAGCTGCTGAACTTGCTTTTTTTTTTTTTTTTTTTTAACTGTATGTGTTATAGTGGAATTCAAGATACCTGTTTTGGGTACGTACTTACACACAGCATTTTGAAATGGTACTGCAGTTAGAAAACAAAACTGAGCCCTTTTACAAACAACTGTATGTCAAGTGTACCACGTCAATTTTTCACAACAGCTCAGAGGTGGTGCTAATTTTTAGCTTTTCTTTGAACTATTTACAATTTTTCTTTTGGACACCACTTGATTTCTAGGGAGAAAACACATTTTAAAATTATAACCCTTAAAAACCCTTGAGAAAGTACTGACGTTAGTTCTTTACTGTTGTGATGTTGGCATTGGATATATTGCAAGTATTTTGTTTTAACTTTATGGAGTCTGTTAATATGGAAATAGAGCAGAAGTATTGATTAAAAAAGCTGTAGGCTAAAGGAAAGCTGGCTAATACACTGACTCATACCTGTTTTCATGGTGCAGAGAGATACAATGAACTTTTTCATTAATACTGACACAGGATTTCACTTTTGTGAAAGAACGTAGTGCTACTAGTTGTACAACTTAAGTAGTTTTAAACATTATAAAATAAAACAGGTTGGTCTGAATAATGTGATCTGCTCTAATTTTGTCCTTTTAGATGAGTCAACCAGATGTTCTGATACAGGTGCTTGAAATCTTGAAGAACAGTGGTGAGTTTTAGTTGCATCTCATTTCTATTTGATTAACATTCCAACTTCTGCTCAGTTGGTTTTATGCTTAATTTTTCTGTAAATTTACAAAAAGGTATTAGTTTTCAGCTTAAGTACTTGAGCTGTTTTTATGAATGTGATTTTTATGAATGCTGATGCTTGTGTGAGAGATGGGAACGTGCAGCAGGGGAATGGCAGCCCATGTAGTCCAGTTCAGATTGCCAGAAATTATGGTGGTAGTGTTAGATGCCAGGTCAAAAAATATTTTAACTTTGTATGAGAAATTCTAAGCAGTAAAGCCAAAAGCTGTTTTCCAGTTGCTTTTATGAACATCAGTGAGAACTATTGCAAGACTTCTGAAACTTGTAGCCTCCTTGTTCTGTCAGGAAGTCATCTAACCCTGCAATCCACACATCTTGAACCAAGTGACACAAGTAGCATTGCATTTTTTGATCCTTCATGAAATTTTGATAGGTTGGCTCCATAAATTGTTCTTAAACTATCCTGATGGTTTGTCAGAGATTGAGTCTTGTGTCTTTCAAACACCTTTTTTTTCAAAACCTTTTTTTTCAAAAAAAAGGTTCTAGGAAAGATGCTATCCCAGTTTCCTGAAAAGAGTTTTTTCTGGTGGTTTTTAGGTTTGTTTTTGTTTTGTTTTCTGCTGGCTGTGCGATACAGGTTGTGAGCATCAAAAGTAACCAGAAAATACTGCTTATTGGTTAGCTACACAGCACTTAGAGTTGTTCCCTAAAAGCATGGTATGCATTAATGAGGACACAACTGGGAAAACTGTAAAATTTAGACTTTCATATGTAATGTTTTTGTTTTGTTTTGTTTTTTTTTTCCTTGCTTAGCTGTCTACTCAGATGTGGAGTCAGATTTCCATGCCAAAGTTCCTGTTGTCTTTTGCAAAGATGTTAAAAGGTACATGTTGTTGAAAAGGATTTTTAATGAGATGGCAATTTTTGCTATGCTTGTTCATAGCAGCTGTTTTCCTGCACTCCTGATAAGCATTACTGTAACATTTAGCTGACATTCATGTTAAAGGGGAATTGCTCATACTTTGTGTGTATACAGTCTAGAAAGAAAGCTTATTTTTTTGTGCTTCCTAGAGCTCATTAGTTGTAGAAGTCTGAAAATACCAGTTCTACTTTTAGTTAAATAGGGAAATAGTGGAATGGTTTTCACTTGATATTTAGTATTTCTGCCAGCAGCTTAATCCAAGGATTTAAAAACATTCTTTAAGATACATGTTGCCAGAAGGGACACATTATCTCCCAGTTTTCAATATATAACTAAGAAGTAGCAACCTCCAAAATAAAACATGATTGCTATATGATGTCCATGTTGCTTTGACTGGCTAGAGGTGCATGATTGAAACTCTGGGGAAGTAGATGCAACTAGGGTGGGTATGTGTCCTGTGATCATGAAGTATGGAAAAGTTAAGGGAATAGAAATAATTATTTTGAGAAAAAAAATGAAAAGGTTTTAGAGAAATGGTTTTGTGGATTTACCAACAATAAGCAGCAGGCTTGGAGTTTTTATTTATCTGTTACGTAGAAGGTATACGTGGAGTTTGAGTTGCTTAAGATTGCACAATTAAGCAGTGTCAGAACTTAGAGCAAATTCTTAATGTTGTTATCTATTTTTAGCTGTAATGAACTTCTGTAAGTTCTAGATCCAACTGATGAGTTAATAGTAAAGAAAACGTGACGATATTCTATAATTTTTGTTTAAAAGTTAAGGTCCTTACATAAGGAGACACTGATGCAGATTTTTATTATGGTGGATGTGATGCCCCACCTCTCCCCTGCCCCTGGCATCACCTGGATACATAAGGCAATAACTCGTTTTCTGTCTTCCATTTGTGATTACAGTGGTTTGACGTGTAAAGTAAGTGCTAAAAATGATGTGGCTTGCCTTACAACTGACCTGCTGGCTGCACTTGGTAAACTGGAGCCTGTCCTTATTCCCTTGGTTCTGGCTTTCCGCTACTGGGCTAGAGTAAGTTTATAAATATTGAGGATAATTAAATATGTTTATTTCCTCTTTCTAAGTACTGCATGCAATGTAATGTATATTGTACAGTCAATATATTTGGAGAAAGGAACTTCATGCCACTAGTTCACCTCTTGCCTTAACAGGCCAGAATGAAACTGAATATTTTGGTATGAAGCTGTAACTGTATGTGAAGCTTCCCCATAACTGTTAGCAAAAAAATACTAAAATTAGTTAACTGATCCTTAAAAACCAGCTCAGCATTGCAGTTGGGTCTTGCAAACTTTCTGCTATTGATGGTGCACTGAAAATGTTAACTTGCTGCAAAAATGGGCCTGTTGTCATACCGTGCTGTACTTCTTACAGATGTCAACAGTGATCAGAGGAACCGAGTTACAGTGTTCACAGCCAGCATTTAACTGTCTTGTAATTCAGTCCTGAAATTGCTGCCAGGCCATACTGAACTTAGAAAGCCTTGGCTTTATTGAAAAATCAGTTGGATGGTATTATTGTTGCTCAATTTAGAAAGGTGTTTTTACAAAAAAACCCTGGGTTATAACATGTGAGTAGCAGCAGTAGAAACTACAAGATGCTGTTCAAAGTCAAATGTATTTATTACATCTCTCTTGAGTTCCCACAGAAGAGATCAGTATCAGCTTGCAGCCAGATGCATAGAATCCTCACCTGCATACGTGAGATATTGCACAGTAATAGACCCCTGATGGTTGACTGAATTTCTGGATAGAAACATAAATGTATCCCACAGTCACAAAATGTGATTAAACTGAAGAGAGTAACATAAAATAGAACAACTTAAAGCACTGTATGAGCTACTATAATTTGCATTTTGTCTGTATGTGGCGTGGCATGATGATGGTAGTTTCTGACATACAGAATTTTTTGTTTCACTGTAGTATTATCTCACAGCTCTTTAATTGTCCTTTTGCAATAGATTTTGAATTAAAATGCTGATATTACATCAAAAAAGTAATAATTTATTCTCTTACAGCTCTGTCACATTGACTGTCAGGCTGAAGGTGGGATTCCCTCATATTCCTTTGCCTTAATGGTGATATTTTTTCTTCAACAAAGAAAACCACGTATTTTACCATCCTATTTGGGCAATTGGGTAAGTGATTTGGTAATACAGTAACATTATGGTTAAATTGTTTACATTATTTCTGTGTTCTACAAGGTCTATAAAATGTGCAGAATTTTATTGCCTAAGAAATTTGTAAATAAAATGTATTGGTACTTAATCCTCACAGAGTGGATGCTTGATGATTCTGATGACTTCAAAAAAAAAAAAAGGAAGCTGCTATAGCCTGTGCTATTGTGTCCCATTTTATTTTGGAGTAAAGGCAAACAATTTATTCTTTATTTCTCTGAATTTATTTCTCTGACATCATTTATTCTTGAGAGGAATAAATACAACAATTGTCAGTGTTACCTTTTTGTAGGAAACTTTTGGTTGTATGCATTACATACGGTCTTGTTTCAGAGCTCCTTTACTTGTTGTTAGATTGAAGGCTTTGATTCCAAGAGGCCTGATGACCATCAGCTGAAAGGTATAGAAGAAGAGGAGTTTGTACGGTGGGAGTACAAGCCACCAACAAATGGTGCAGCAAAAAACTCAGTTGGAGCGGAAAGTAAAACTAAAGTTGAACAAAAAGGTGGTGGCAAGAAGACAACAAGCTCAGAAGTGGACAACCAAAGCAATGCAAAGGAGAAACACGGCAATGTAAGTCGTGGCTTGACTTCATTGAAAACCATATTGTATCTCTTATTGCTATTTTTTATCTTTAAACATTAATATTGGATGGAACCAGGAAAAAAAAAAAAGAGAATTAAAATTTCTTATTGCAGTTGAGCATTCTCGTCCCTGTGTTTCAGTCTCTCTTAGCATTCAAAACCCCTCATCAAGTTTCACTGGGGCAACTGTGGTTAGAACTCTTGAAGTTTTACACACTGGAATTTGCTTTGGAGGAATATGTCATCAGCATACGGGTACAAGAACTCTTAACCAGAGAGAATAAAAACTGGCCTAAAAGGCGAATAGCCATTGAAGGTAGGATAATACCCTTTTCCAGTTCTGTAGTCATCCTGCATTATTACCTTTATTTACCTAATACTTACAGGTCTGTCACAAGAAGTCTGGACAATAAATTAAATCAATAATCAGAGGAGAAAGTAATTCTATTTTTGCATATTTTGTCATGTGTTTAGGCTGGCCAAAGACATTTTCTGTTTAGTAATACTTCTTGCAACTTTGGTCCTTGAAATATGAAGTGTAAATTTGTCTTACTGTTTCTTACCATTCTCTTAATATCTCTGTGTTTCATTCTTTCTATAAGCCATTATTTATTCCTTCTTAATAATTCTGATATTCTGAATTTTCAACACCTCTAGTCACATTTCCAAAAACCACAATGTATTTTGAGTGTTTACCAGCTATCAGTCTGTTTTCTTTGACTCTAATGCAGATAGAGCAGAGAAGTTAGCTCTCTAATCAGAGTGAACTCCAGCAAACCCATTCACAGTAACAACACCGTCCTTTGTCCCTTTCCCTGTGGGTACTATTTCCATAGGGTTCAACTGGATGTCACATTGTAGGCTGTGCTTTGGGGCCTTAACGTCCTGCTAAGGGAAGTGCTTTTTTTCAGGGAGTGAGACCATATGAATTTGGTGATAGTACAGTAGGTATTTGAGGAAGGTTAAGAAACCATTTAAGGTGATATGAAAGCATAATTAATGAATTTTGGACCCTTCCTAGAGATGTTGATGAAGTAGCTTCTCTGTAACACATGAGGTGATGGAGAGGACAAGGATAAATAGGTCACAGAGATTCATAACTCATTCTCTGTCTTTACTAAAGGGATATTGAAGGATGAGTCAGTAAGGTAGAAGAGGAGCAAGAAGGAAAAGTAAAATGGAGAAAATCAAGCAAGGAATAGTCAAGGCACATGTTCTCTAAAGGGTCTGAGGATCACTCCTGTTGCTTTAATTTCCTTTCTCAATTCTTTTCTTCCATCACTCTTATCTGGAGAGTTTTAAAACTATAGTAGACTTGATTCAGCATGTGGGAAGGTAAAACTTGTAAGATGAAAGGGAAATTATTGAGGAAGAAACAGGAAATAATTTAAAAACCAGATTGCTTTCTAGTTCTGATAACTGCTATTGTTGGTCTCTTTGTGTTGTTTTTAATTGTTTAATTTTGTTTTGTTTTTCATTGCTTCTGGTCTTTGTTTTTCTTAATGTTAAGTTTGTAACTGAAATTATGAAGTAACAGAATCTCAGTTTGATGCTATCTTCCCAGGCAAACTTATAGCAACTATGCAAGTGCTCTTTTTTCTTGGAAAACATGTTTGATCTAAAAATCACTAGGAAGGACTAAGAATGAAACCTGGTGAGATTGGTTCATATAATCCTTTTAATGTTACTCTTAGAGAAATAAATTTCTTAAGGAAAATGCAAATCTTTCTTCAGTGAAGGAAAAAAGTTCAGGTAGACCTATAATTATTTCGTCTTTGTATGTTTATTTTAATTTCTAGTTAGAAATTGGCCATAATATAATGGTCAATATACCTGTGGTTTTCTTTTTAAATAACACTATTTAGAATGGTTTATGATAGCCAACCATTCATGGCCACACGTGTGTTGTGTTTGGTATGGAAGAAGTCCAAAAAAACCTTGTGGGCCCTATGTTCTCTAAGTGTATCCAAATACAATCCTGGATTATATTATAAGAATCTCTTTTTAACTGCTGTATCATAACTTAGGTATTTCAACTGCTTTAGTGAAATGTAGAAATTAAACATTACTAATTGTTCTTTTTCTTTCTAGATCCTTTTGCACTAAAGAGAAATGTTGCACGGAGTCTAAATAGCCAGATGGTATTTGAGTACATCCTGGAACGATTTAGGACAGCCTATAAATATTTTGCATGTCCACAAAGTAAAGATGGGATTAAATCCAAGCCAGATACCAAGAAAAAAGAAAAAGGGAAAATGAATAATAAGAAATCCACAAAATCTGAAGAGCCTGTAGCCAACTGTTGCCTTCCACAAGGGGAAAAAGTATTAGATAAACAAAGTACAGAAAGCGGATGTAACATACCAGAGAATGAACTTGAATGTAATGAAGTGGTAGAAGCTGTAGCCAAAAGATCTACTTCCAAGAACATGGACCCTTTGCTACTTTCAACATTGGACTCGAGTTACGATGAAGACAAAGAAGAAGCTTTATCCCTTATTTCTAATGAATGCTGTGAATTAAAACAAAAATCACTTAAAGAAAGGGATGAATTAGAAATTTCAGTTTGTATAACTGAAGGTGAGCAAAGCCACCATTGTAACTGCAGTGACCATCAGCCCTATGACACAAATTCTAGTAATGAATTTTCTGATGCTGAAAGCAGACAGAGTTTGGTCACAGAGTCTTCACAGCAGACTAAGTGCACTGGCACATCAGCTACCTCGCCCAACTGCAAAGCAATGGTGGAAGCTCATGAACTCAAAGATGAAGGCAGACTCTCTACAGAAGAAATGCATTATGTGTTTGATAAGTTTATTTTGACTTCAGGAAAGGTAAGCTGTGTATTTAAGCAGCACTGGTAATGTATCAGTGGGCTGTTACTTTCAAATTGCTAGAACTAAGGGTGGATGCATGACAGGGTTCTCCCACTGACTGTTTCAGTCACTGTTAAGAAGGGACTAAGCTGCCCTTCCTAACCATCAAGCCTGTATGCTGTTTGGACCAGGTGGTCTGTTACCCCATCTTAGGCAGAAAAAAAAATACTAGAATGTTGGTTGGTTGCTTGTTTTATTATTAATTTTTTTAATTATTATTGTTTTGTGTGTTTTATTCCCCCCCTTTCCTCTCTTACGCACTGCGAGAACTAAATGTGGATTGTTGAGAGGTGTTCTGCTCTTTGTAGACTCTTGCTGTTAAGTTCTTGGTTGCAGGACTTTGGTGGAAACGTTAGGTCTGTAGAACTATCTTAAAATTCAAATTGCATTTATGCACTATTTTTTTTTTTTTTTTTACCCCCTCCCTCCCCCCACTAAAAGCCACCAACTATAGTATGCAGCATCTGCAAACGGGATGGACATTCCAAAAATGACTGCCCAGAGGATTTCAAGAAAATCGATTTAAAACCACTACCGCCAATGACAGACAGATTTCGGGAAATACTTGATATAGTGTGTAAAAGATGTTTTGGTAAGATGTAAAAGTGTTTGTGCTCCACTGTAAACTGTGTTCTGTAATCTGGGGGGAAAAAAAATAAATCACTGTAGGGTTAAATTACTTAAGA
Organism: Megaceryle torquata; assembly: GCA_024611175.1. NCBI lineage: Eukaryota > Metazoa > Chordata > Aves > Coraciiformes > Cerylidae > Megaceryle > Megaceryle torquata. Next base: position 106,465 of record JANIJG010024667.1, read on the forward strand.
TATTGAGTTATGGCTGAAGTTAAATTCAAGAGGAAGATAATCTTCCAGGTACCTTAGACTACACATTGATCAATATTGTTATTTTTGTATAATCCATGGTTGTCATATCACATTGATATAACAGGTTTGAGAAACTAATACTGTATAGTTTCTTTCACTGGGTTTGTAAAAAGCTACTGCTGTTCCCAGAATTTAGGCTCTGGGCAAAACTAGTTTTTGTATTTGTCAAAATCTATGGCTTCTTTTGGAAAAAACCCATTTTGGATGCTCTGGTGGGTTAAACTTGGCTGGATGCCAGGTGCCCACCAAGACCACTCTGTGTTTGAATAATTACAGAAAAATCAGATGTCTGAAATAAAATCCACACAACTCTAATGATACCATAAAAAAGAAAACATGTATTAAAGGAAGGTAAATGTAACATAAAGGTATTTGGTACTTTTAATTAGCAAAAAACCCCATTTTTGAAGTAGCTGAATGTCCCATCTAACTGTGTTTTAACTTGTTTTTACATAGATGAATTATCCCCTCCTTTATCTGAGCAACAAAACAGAGAACAAATTCTGGCAAGTTTGGAAAGATTTATTCGAAAAGAGTATAATGGTATGTAACAGGAGATACTGCTGCTTGCTTTATTTATGCTGTCCAGAGCATGAGGATGTAATTTGTCTCATTATTGCTCATTTTCCTTGCTTAAAGCAGTGGCATCTCTTTTCCCTCTTTATGTAAAGTTATCTTACAGCCTTCTAAACAGAACATCCCTCAGGCTTAGTCCATGGAAATGTCCCTGGAGCAGAGGAAGAGCTGCAGGAGTAATAATGCAGATACACGACTGTTGTAATCAGGACAAAAAAAGAAAATTGGAACAGACCCTGGCCAGTTGCATTTATTGTTACCTGGGTCATGGGCCAAGTGGTGGTGTTTTTGGTGGTGTGGGGTTTTTTTGTGTTGGTTTTTTGTGTGTGTGTGTTTTGTTGTTGTTGCAGGGTTTTTTGTTTGTTTGGTTTGGTTTTTTGTTTGGTGGGGTTTTTTTTTTTGCCTAGTCACCACTATTTTAAGTATCTTAGAAATCTTAATGAGTTTTTCTTCATATCCCTTTTATAACATAGGCAAAGTATCTTACTACAGTGATGGAAGTCAAGGCACAGAGATGCAAAGTGGTTTTTTTGCAGGTGGTGTAAAACAGTGCTAGAGCCAAACCCAGGTCTCCAGAATTCCAGTCCATTGCTTTGCACCCAACCACTGGCTCTGCCCTTTGCTTACTGGCAGCAGCTGAGGATTGAGACCTGTTACAGGACCTTGATAGACTTAGGATTTCTGTTTCTGTTAAAGGTTAGGAAAAAGCTGTGAATAGGTGTTATATATATGCTTTCCTTGTATTAATTTCAGTTGAGCAGGTAAATGTATTTTTTTTCACTTAGGAAGAGATTGCTTCCTCTCAGTTGAATAGTTTCGCTTTCCCTTGCAAGAATGAAAATACATTATAATAATGTGTTTCAGACAAAAATGTAAACGAAACAATGGGGAAAGAATGTTCCATAAACTATTTTAATCTTATTGCTTGTATCTTCCTGGACAGTATGTTATGGTTACAGAAATTTGCGTATTTTTCCTCTGAGTAGGTAAATCTGCTCGATCAGTAACTTAGATAAAGCATGAGTGGAACCAGAAATATTGTTAGGACTACCTTAAGACTACCTCTGTCTTATCTGTGGGGTAAAGCTGTAGTGGTGACTGGGTTTGCACATTAAATTGATTTATTTAAAACAGGAAAGTGCAATCACATGCCACAAACATAGCACCACATTTAGAGATGCCATTTAATGTAACTCTGTAACATACCTCGCTCAAAAATTACATGGACTTTATCCTGCCTCACTTTATGAAAGAGTTCTTAAAGCAGTCTGTTTTCCTCCTTTATCAAAGGTGGTCTTAAAAATGACATTGTAAGCTCTTTTTTAAAGGTCAATTTTTGTCAACACCTATACATCTCTGTTAAGCATTTTGTTTTTTTCTGGTCTACTCTTTTGATCAGAGAAAGCCAGACTTTGCTTGTTTGGCTCTTCAAAGAACGGGTTTGGATTTCGGGACAGTGATCTGGATATCTGCATGACTTTGGAAGGCCATGAAAATGCAGAGGTAAGAGTTTTGAAAATAAATAAATTTTGCTATTTTAAATTCAGGAATTCTTTAAGTTTTTTCAACTCAGTTAAGATTTCTGTACAGAGAAAAGGTAGGATTTGCCTTGTTGTAGTCTGTACAATTGAAACAAGATACAGCCTGGTTTACTTTTAATGCCCTGTAGATGCATTTTGTGTGCCCTATCTCCCCAATGGCCTTATAGACTACACAAGTCATCAGTTATGTAAATTAATGTGCTGGCTTATTGCTTGCTTCTTTTTGTACGTATGTTTTTCCTCTATGAAATAATATGTTTTGTAGTAAATGTGCTTGTTAGGATTGGATCCATGTTTTAACATCTGAAGCTGTGATCTTTGTTTTTCCTAGAAATTAAACTGTAAAGAAATAATAGAAGGTTTGGCAAAAGTTCTTAAGAAGCATCCAGGTAGGTGTTTTAAAATAGTATTTGTTTTGCATTTACATTTGCTATATATGTAGTTAATAGAAATGTTTTATGTACTAAAGTGTTGCTTCCCCAGGTTTGAGAAACATCTTGCCTATAACAACAGCCAAAGTGCCTATAGTAAAATTTGAACACAGACGAAGTGGCTTAGAAGGAGATATCAGTTTATACAATACACTGGTAAGTACCTGTGTTTGGTTTGGTATTCAAAGAAAGCTTTTCAATTCATTGTATCTCAAATAATCATTTGAGGGAGTAATTCTGAAACCAGATTTAAAATGGTTTTGTGCGTTTGGGTGTTTTTTTCTATATTATTTAAATTCAGTGGCCCACAGCTCAGCCCAAGTGGCCATATAATTAATGGCAGAGCAGCGTCACGGCACACAGAGCATTTTTGTGAATGCTCTTGAAAAGCTCTTAGTGCCACGTTCACCATCATGAATAGTACATCTCATCCCAGCTTACATCAGTGAAGTTGCACGATTTCTTATGTCACGGGTTAACATTTACCAGTGAGGACAATGCAATTTGTGGAATTTGTTCCATTGTGTGTCATCTTATGGACTTATTTCTTTGCTGGTGTTTTCCAAGGTTCCTACTGTTGTTTACTGTGTTAATACTGTCCTGATTACACCTTTCAGGTTATTATTGTGCAGAAAATGTTGCATGAATTTTACACAATACTGTTGTGATTTATTTTTTTTACCCTCCAACTGTATCATGCACTTCCTGTGCTTTAACTGCAGACTGTACTATAATTAACTGCAAATTATATTGAAACATCTTCTTGATTTAGGTTTTTTCTTTTTTTCCCCTTTTCCCAGGCACAGCATAACACAAGAATGCTGGCTACGTATGCAGCTATTGATCCTAGAGTGCAATATCTGGGCTATACAATGAAAGTTTTTGCAAAGGTAATATAAAAAGAAGGTACTTTCTGTATTTTTCACTGTATTTGTATAATACAGTGTTTCTGATACAGCCACTGAGTTTACCCACTGGAAAGGAGACAGTAGAATGCTATTAATATGAAGAGCACTTTCTTAACCTGACTCTGCTCTATCTGTGCTTGTCAGAATCAAGTTCTTTAGTCCTCTTGTTTTCTGTTATCTCTTGAAAGATTTTTGTCTAAGAGGAAGCTGATGGAAGGAGAACTTCTGTGGTTTTTTTTTAATTTCAAATCGGTTACAATGCCAAAAAAGCCTCAAATAAACAAAACTGGAAAAAATGGTAACTGTAAAATATAGTGGCATGTGGCTGTGCATTGGCTTCCCAAGTTTCCATATCTAGGACCAGTCCAGAGATTATTGCAGATTTCTTCTGGGCTGCTTGCCTTGTTTTACTTATTATAAAAATAGGAGTAGGTGTGGGTTGATGAATGAATGCCTAAGTGTACTTGATGTGCCTGAGACATACACTTGACTTTAAGAGTTTGGAAGTATCAAATACCAAATCTCCTGCGTCTTTTTTTTGTTCTGATATTCTAACAAAGTGTTATAATGTACAACCTTTGATAATTAAAACACGGTGTTTATTTTTATTCAAGCTGCACTATTAAATACACTTCCCAAACACATCCAGAGAAAGCTTAGTGAAACAAGGGGAGAAAAAATAGAGGGTTATAGAGAGTGTATCATGCTACCAGATTTAATAAAATGCATCAAGATGAACAAATAACTTTGTTCCAGAATGGAATGTATATGGTCATTATACCATCACCGAGACTAGTAATGACTTTTTTTGTGTGTGTGGTCACAGTAGTGCAGAATATTGCCTTGTCTCACCTCTGTCCAGATTAAAAATGCCTTTGTGTTGATAATAATGAATCTTACTTTTTTTGGTAGTACTGCATGCTGTTGTATACATTCTATAAATCTTACTGTAAAGACCAAGCTTCCAAGTTGAGGGACATAGACTTTTGAATATATTTGTATAGAGGTGATTTCATAGCTATACAAATACTTTGTGTTTAAGCAGAATGCTTCCTCCTCCTTTTCATTGGCAGAAAAACCAGGAACAGATGTTACTGCTGCTGCTAATGGGAATTTGTGAATCCCTGTTTTTTCCAGACATAGGAGGTTAAAAATGTGTTGACTGTTATGCCACATGCTTGAAGCAAAGGGTGCTGGAGAAAGCAGGTGCTGGAGAAAGCTTAAAATATAATAAGATTTTCAAGCTTAGTAAGATAATATACTGAGGTTTGTTTTACCCTGTGTCGTGAGTGCTGGACCATGGTGCAGTTAAGTATGTGTGTATGTGCTAGCAAAATGCCAAGTATTGCCCAAGTTGCCAGTATGATGTGGAAATACTTGCCTATCAATGAATTATCAAAAAAAAAAATAAAGGAGAGTGGAAGAAAACAAACCAATAGGGAACCATAGAAACAGCTCTAGCAACATGAGTTTAGCAAAATTAAATTTTACAGTATTGAAACCTGGCTATCAGATAGGGAGTTTTGTTGGGATATCAGTGTTTTTGTTTGTGGTTGTTTTTTTTTTTTTTTTCTCCTTTCAGTTTGGCACATTATAAACTAATGAAAAAAAAAAAAAAGTATTTGGCTATGAGAAGCTTTTCTGGTTTTGTGTAGTCAAATTATACTGTGAATTTGCCAGATGGCTCTTGACTCTGAGGACATTTATTTTTCAGGCTTCATAAAACAATTTTTAGTTACAAAATAAATGTATTTTATGTTACTGCTGGGGTTTCTGTTTGCTCTCTGACATAGTCGTTAGTCTTGAATAATGAAATCTAAATCTGGTATTTTGTTCAAAATGTATTTTTTCAGCGCTGCGATATTGGTGATGCATCCCGTGGTAGTCTGTCTTCGTATGCCTATATTCTTATGGTTTTGTACTTTCTACAGCAGAGAAATCCCCCAGTTATTCCAGTTCTTCAGGAGGTAGGTTTTCAGAAAAAGAGGCTGTTTCTTCAAGCCAAACATGAGAAGCCTGGGCTTTTAGGATCAGGGGGATGAAAGAAATATGGGGCCCTTCTGCATTAGCAGGTTCCTAACTCCTGCTTGGTTTTAGGGGGTGAAACTTACCAAGAAAATGAAAACAATGTTGAGAATATGTTTGATCAGAGTTCTGCCCTTACATTTACTTTGGGATTTTTGTCTTATGATTGGTATTTATAAGCTGAACAGGATAGAAAAAAAATGGCAGGAGGTATGGTGAGAAAGGAATTGTAATTATGAGACTGAGACAGACGCTCTTGAGATGTGAGTCCAGCTCTTTATTTATTGCTCAACACCTTATCTGTAGGAGAAAAAGTTTATTTTATGATTTGATGGGGGGGGGGGGTAACTAACACTTTGATCCAACTTTAAAGATACTGTTTTATACATGCCAGGAAATTTTATTAAGAAAATAACATTCTGTACCTCTATTGTATGGGTGGGGAGAATATAATTAGTCAGCTATCTACCTCTTCCAAGCACATCTGAAAATTGTCCCTTTCTGATTTTTTTGTTGTCTGAACGCAAGAGGAAAGTTGGCCTAAGCACTGCAGTTGAGACTCAGACTTTCTTGCTGATACTGAGCTGAGGGTTGTTACTTTATTGCTACCCTGAGAGTGCACTTAAGTAACACTGGAATTTCCCCTTGGCTTTGCTAAAGTCAGAATGTAATAGGAGTCATGTAACCTCCTTAGAGATTTTGTGGGCAAGAGAGATGTTGGAATCTTGATGAGGTAATTCAGTCATGTTTTCTTAGTTGCAAAGAACAATTAAAATACCCAAATAATTTGAGATAGGTATAGCCGTAATGCAAAAATACTGTCAACCTTTCTACCAATGGAATGTTTTGCCTATATAAGAAGTAATTGTTGAAAGATTTATAACAATGAAACTACAAGTCTTTTATGGTGACTTTCAGTTAGAGGTGTAACTGTGTCCCTCTCTGTTTCGGCAGATATTTGACGGAAAACAGATTCCACAAAGAATGGTGGATGGATGGAACGCCTTTTTCTTTGATGACATGGAAGAATTGGTAATATTTGAATTCCTGAAGAGTCACTAAAGTTTTGTTGTTGTTTTTTTTTTTTTTTTAATAGGGAAGTAATACATTTCTAGCAGTGTATTACTTAAACTTTCATATCCATTTTATTATAACTTTCCAAATGAGTCCTCTTTTGCTGAAATAAGTGTCTGCTTTTTCTTGGTTTATTTTAAACCATTTCTAAACATTTTAAACCATTTCTAACAAAAATAAGGAAAAATAATTTTTACTCTTAATAAACAGTCCAGAGTTGACATATAGTAGTGATTTAACCTTAC
>JANIJG010024667.1:113424-124929 GCA_024611175.1 Megaceryle torquata
ATTACTTAAACTTTCATATCCATTTTATTATAACTTTCCAAATGAGTCCTCTTTTGCTGAAATAAGTGTCTGCTTTTCCTTGGTTTATTTTAAACCATTTCTAAATAACAAAAATAAGGAAAAATAATTTTTACTCTTAATAAACAGTCCAGAGTTGACATATAGTAGTGATTTAACCTTACTTTAACCAAGTGGAACTGTTCATGGTAGGCAAACGCATAGTTAGAGAGGTAGTTCAATAGTTCAGGAGGAGAAGTACTTTGGTAACCATAGCTGTATAAATTGTGTCTTTAATTGCGTGCAGAAGAAGCGTCTGCCTTCTCTTGGAAAGAACACTGAATCACTTGGAGAACTCTGGCTAGGGTTGCTGCGATTCTACACTGAAGAATTTGACTTCAAGGAATATGTGATCAGCATCCGGCAGAAGAAGCTGTTAACTACATTTGAGAAACAGTGGACATCCAAATGTATTGCCATCGAAGGTACTTACCTGCTGAATTTTTCTTTCATTACTGAGAGGGAGGAACTCTGTTGCTTGAGCGCCTGTTCTCCATGTTTTGCACAGGATCTTTATGTGACAAAACTACCACCAGTGTTTAATAAAAAAAACCCAAAAACCCAAAAGCATTTTTTGCAACTCCTACAGCTTACAAAACGAGATAAAACTCCAACTTATACTAGGTGTCAGTAAATTACTCTTATTACGGTTAGTCACATATTTTCAGAACACTCAGCACTGCTTTGCCATCATCTACTCTGAGGGCATTTCAAGTGGAATTTCTGTGTTAGAAAAGGGTTTTCTGTGTTGTATTTTTTTCCAACTCTGATTTGGTTTTCTCCCTTCTTTACACAGATCCTTTTGACTTGAATCATAATCTCGGTGCTGGAGTCTCTAGAAAAAGTAAGCTATTAACATCTACTAATGATTAATATTCAGACATTTCTAAAACGTTGTGCCTTTTCTGATGTTTTCAAGTAACTTTGTCTTTCTTTAATAGTGACCAATTTTATAATGAAGGCATTTATCAATGGGAGAAAATTATTTGGTACCCCATTCTACCCAGCTGTTGGAAGAGAGGCTGTAAGTTTTCATAGTTTTTAGCATGTCTTTGACTTTTCTTCATCCACTGAATTGATACATCCAAAGCAAATATTTTGTATGTCTTTATCAGTTTGGTGTGCACAATATATGTAATTATACATCATCTGCATAAAACATACAGCTTAGCATTGGGCTCCTGCAATAGGAAATTCGCAGGAGTAGTTGGGTTGGTGATGGGTATTTTTAGCACATTGGACAAAGCAAGCTTGTTTTGGTTTTATAAAAAACTTCTCATTGTGTGACATAAGAATTGTGGAAAACTGCAAAATTGGCTTTGAAACCCAGAAACAGCTTTAAGAGCTATGCTAGCTATTCATGTAGCTAAACCAACCAAATTCATGAGAAGTTGCTTTCTATTTATTTTTCCAGTTGGTGAGGAAAGCAAGGATTGCTGCTTAAGGAAGGAAAAGGAGGATGATCAGCTTTGCTTTTTTTTTAATCAGTTGACCTTCAGAATTTGCTTAGTGAGTCTGGGTCAGGAATTTGTTCATGCAGCATCATCTCGGTGCTATAGGGTCCAGCCATTGATGCATAACAGAGAATTATTTCTTTGTATATATCAGCAAATAAATCAGCTGGAAATAATATTTTTAACATACTTAAAGATGTTTTCTAAGACTGTTTAGAGGATTGTTCTCCCAATGGCTTTCAACAGAGTTTAGGTTTCTAAGGGATTTTGAAAATCTTTTGAAAGCTTTTATTTCCCTTCATCCTTCCCTGTCTTTGCTTTTCCATTTGCTTCCTTTATCGTTGCTTTTTCTGAGTTTGTCTTAAATGTTCTTGGTGCAGTGGCCGTGTTCTGTTTTGTGCTCTGCCTTGTAAAACAGGACCTGTTTTTTGGAGGCTTTTGAATACTACTGTGATACAAATAATGACTTGTAGTGTGGATGTAATTATCTGTAATAACTGACAATTATGTGAGCATATGTAATAAATATTATTGCTAATTAGGTTTTTTTAATTGTTTGTATACATGTTCAGCATGAGGCAGTAGTGCTTCTGGAGAACATATACTGTGTGTTTGTTTATGTGGTCGTCTGTGCTGGTTTGCCTCATCTCAGATTTTCACTGAACATTTTAATAAGGATAAAAGGCAAGTCAGAAAGCAGCCTTAGCATGCAAATGAGTACTCTCTTACATGAAGGAAATAATGCCAGTAGCATTTCACAGCATTTTATTTCTCTAAAGTACCAACAAAGGAGGAGGTCTCAATCTCCTTCCTAAACCCATGCCCTGTATCACAGCTTGGTGGTACAGAGAGGAAATTGTAGCAAAAGGGTTCAGTGAATTAGTTACCTTTCAACAGTAGGACTTTGTTCCTGAGCTGGGGTTAGGACATTTCTATTTCTATCTCTGTTTCAGTCTTTCAGGCAGGATGGTACTTTCACATGTTTATGTTGCTCAGAGGCTATAAACTGTGGCCCCTGCGCTGACACAAATCAGAACTGCAGCCATCCGTAGCCAGTGCCCAGGGAAGGGGGGGATACAGGTCAGTGTGCAGAGGCTCCATCTGTTTCCCACCTGAGCTTTGTTCTTTTTAGGAGCTATAATCATGTCATTTGGGAAGGGACATAGGCTGCTCAGAAAGCATACAGGTGCTGACTCTGGTACCAAAATAGATCATATGCAAAACTTTGCCCTCTGAAGAGACTTTGGGGAAGCAGAAGGCTGAAGCCTGGATAAGCTGTTCTGAAAATTCAGCCTCTGGCCCTAAGACTTAATACCCTTTTTAGCCCAGACTGCTCCACATATCTGAAAAAGCTGCCTTTTGCTAGAGGAAGAAAATGACTGGGTATATGCTAAGTAGTAGTAGAATTTAGGGAACAATAGAAGATGAATTCTGCTTTCTAAGTGAACGGTTTATATATTTTATCTGTCTGATGTGTTTTTATAGGAATACTTCTTTGACTCAAAAGTGCTGACAGATGGGGAATTGGCACCCAATGACAGATGTTGTCGTGTCTGTGGAAAAATTGGTCACTACATGAAAGACTGTCCAAAGAGAAGGAGGTAAGTCATATACAAAGCTGACTTAAAATCTTTCAGATTAAATCAGGAGAGATTTGGATATTTGAAATTTTAATGGGAATGAAGAATATGTTGAATTGCAGAGAACTTACCAATAAAACAACTCTACGGAGATTTTGTGTGCGTGTGGTATTGCTAATAAAAATTATTATTCAGGTTGAAGAAAAAGGAGAATGAGAAAGATGATGAAAAAGAAGTGAAAGAAGATGATAGAGAAACAAGAGAGAAAAGGTGTTTCATCTGTGGGGATGTGGGTCATGTTAGAAGAGATTGTCCTGAATTCAAACAAACCCGTCAGAGAAATAACAGTGTGCCAGGTAAGTTAGTTTGTGTTGTTAGCATAATTTGAAAGTTCTGAGATCCCTTCTGTCTAGGTTTCTATACACACCTGGTAATTATCTTTAAAAAATTCTGCAATTTGTATTTTCAGTCATTGCAAATGCAGCTGTTAGTCTTAAGTGTTGCTTTTCTTCAAGGGGAGTAATACCCCTTGAAGTACAGTCTTTGCATGTGTGGTAAAAACGTCCTCAGCAGTAAGCGTAGTGTACTTCACAGTACTGCATTATTTGTCTTCCAGTCACAGTGGGTGCATTTAGGTGTAGTGATAATTGAATGCATTTCCTCTTCCAAATGTTTCTCAAATGTTAGCTAATCCTCCATCATCTGTGAGAGGTAAGGAGATGTATTATCACCAAAAATGAGTGGTCTTAAAAGTAACACTTCCAAAAGCATACAGATGCATTAGGAAGCCAGATCCAGCTTTCAAATTACCATTAGTAATTAGACAAGTCTAATTTCAAACTCCTTCAAATTAGGCCCTTAAGTGCCTGAAGTACTTTAAAAAGTAGAGAAAGCAATCATAAATGAACTTTGAGAGAACCTTCCTCATTTTCTGTGTTCTGATAGACCTTACTATCCCTCTTCCCCCCCCTTCTTTGTCAAAAAGCTTTTGCCATAGTTACTGCTCTTTAAAATCCCACTGCTTACAGCAGTAGCATGGAAACCTTTATAAAGTAGCACTCCCACCTGATAGCAAAGTGACTTTTGTTCATGCTAAAATTTGTAATAGAGTTAGTTTTGGGGTTTAGCTGCTGTACCTATTCTTATCTGCTCTTGCCAGTAGAGGGAAGCTTTCCATTTAAAGGAGAGGAAAGGTTAAAGTGATTTACCTGCTCTGTGTCACATGAGAGTTACAGTGTCACCGGCTCACAGTTCTGTGTTCATTATTCTGTCATTGGTAATATTGTGGGTTTTATTAACACTTTTGTTCCTTGATTAGGCACCCAGTTGGTCCGAAGCATGGTAAATTCACAACTAGTGGCTGTGAGTCAGCAGCAAGTGGAACGACCCTTGCGCACTAGACAGCCATCAGAATGTGTAAGTTCCAATCAGCTGGAGTATTGAAGTAAGCAAGCTGTAGCAAATCACTGATCTTGGGCTGTTAGGATCAGGTTTACACAGTTTTCTTCTTAACAGATTCTGGAGTTTGGAAGGACAACACTGCACTCTGCCAGTTAATGAAACTTCAATTTATAATGTAGTGTCTCTTGGTAATTCCATATGGAAATTACATAGTCAAATTTCATAGGAGATAGCTGGCCTTTCAGAATTGCAAACTTCGCCGTCTTTGCTATTTAAGCTGAGATGCCTTTGGAAGTCTTGTGCTTAGTTGTTCTGGAGAGACTAAGGGCAGTAAAGCACAGCTCATCGCTAATGTGCTGGAGACTTAGTTTTGTGACTGTCATGATTCTCTGTGGTTTAAGAGACTGTGATGATCAGGCAGGGAACACAGGTGAGTCATACTTCAGTTGAGATGTGATGCACGGGGCAGAATTCTGCCAGAGCACACTAGAAGCACAAACAGAACAATGGGAAATTTTTTGGTAGTTTTCTCTTGGAGTATGTTCAAGTCTCTGTAGAACTAGGTAAAATATGTTTAACCTGCTTCTAAGCGGAGATAGATAGCAGAGGGTATTTGAGCAAAGGCAGCTGTTGGCATTTAATGCTTTTGGAGTAATACAGCAGAAATTCATTAATTTTAAGCTATTACTCTGAGAAACATATGCCTGCTAATGAAGCTGGCAAGTAAGCCAAGTAATCAAGGCTGCTGATTGCTAATGCTCTTTGTTCAGTTTACTACTTTAGGTATAGAGTATTTCCTAACTGCTCAGCAAGTCTTTATTGGAATATTTGATCTTTTGAGCTTGACTTTACGACATAATTTTTACTATAATAATACGCTGTTAAGGAGGGATTAATATAGCCCTAATCTAAGTGCAGGGCTGAACTGCCACCACACTATCACATGACATGGGAGTAGCTTTTTAGGAGCCTTGTATTTCTGCATGGGAAATTGAAGCTGAACATGTGGGCACACACAGACAGGCACATCAGGCACACTAGACCTACTTCGTGTGCACATTCTTGTGTCACCCGGATCTGATGGACTCTCTGTGTGTGTTGCATGGTTGTCTTTTGGCCAGGATTTCTTGGTGAATATGTGCTGTCCAGGGATTGTTTGAGGAGAGTGGGAAGGGGGAATTTTTGTGGAGTAAGAAGGAGAGAAAAGGGAAAGCAGGAGTGTGGAAGCAGACCAAGAGGCATTAACGTTTCTCTCTCCTGCTGCTACTGTGTCCAGTGCGTGCCTGTGGTGGTTTAGTGTTTGCAGGAATGTTGTAGTCAGTGCATGTGTTTTTATTTTTATAGCATTTAAACTGTTAAACTGGTCGTTGTCTTTTAATTTCCAGGTTTTACCTTTTCTTCCTGGTTTGATAGACAGGAAGGTAGTAGGAGGCAGTCATACAGGAACAGCTGGAATAGCAGTAGGGAAGAATTCCAGCTTCTTGGCTGCAGCTTTGCCCAGGCAGAGACACACAGCATGCTGCTATGAGGAACACTGTGAAAGGCTGCCCCAGGGAAATCCTGCAGACCTCTGGTTTTTGAAGATAAATGACTGCTGATTTAAATGGACAGGCGAGCAGTCATGGATAGTGACAAAGTGCAGAGACCTTTAACTTCAGATGTTTGACAGCAGCTGAACTATTTGGAGCTTAGCTGTCTGCTATAGTCTATGGAGGGAGACAAGCAGCTCCAGGGGGAGACTGAGATGTGAGATTCAAGTAATCATCTCTGGTTTAGGCAGCTGTCTGTCATTTGAGTCCTCTTTGGAGGCACCTGTTTTATGCCACCACTATCTTGTCTCAGTGCCTAAAACCAGCTAAGGTTAATTCAAGATATTGGTCATAGATTTTGGCAGATAATCTGGGAAACTCTTTTCACAGACATCTAAGTTCTTGTGCTTCTGTGCTTAGTTGCAATACCAGCAGCTGAAATAGGTTCATGACTGTTTCTGTTGCTGGTGAAAGGGAAAGCTTGGTAAGAGCTCTGCAAAGGCTGTAGTAAAATGCTATTTCTGTGCCTTTAGCCATAGCCTAACATCAGGATACGGAGGTTGAAACTGGGGTTTTGGACTTTCAGTTTCTTGTTTAACAGATTAAATAAAAATTAAAGAAATATTAGGATCTTAGTTTGGAATTACATAAAAATGTGTCTGTAATAATAAGAACCACTCTATTTAGAAGTAAGGAATAAGTTAATGAGATTCTTGGCAGTAAATAAGTAGGGTGGGGAAGATACTGAGTAAAAATCAGAAACAGATACGTGAGGAATCTGAGGAAGAGCTTGGGGCTAATGTTTGCTCAGAAGATATTTCTGATGGTGGGATGTGCCATATTAACTAAAAAAATTATGTGACAGTGAAAATCAGTGTCATTTGAACTGTACTTATTTAAACCAGCAGGAACTTGGGCTCATTATTTGGGGTGTTGCTGGGGAGCGCTTTGCCTTTTTTGTGAATAGTTTAATGCAGTGGGTGCTTATTAAAGAAAAACACCATTAAATAGCTCGTGAACTAATCAGAAATACATACTTTTTTTTTTTCTCCCCTCCAGTCTGATTCGCATCAGTCATCTTACTCTCCACAACCTCAGCAATTTACACAGAATTCCTCTCAGCCGGCCTCCATTAACCAGACTCAGCCACAACCAATATCCCAGTCTAAGCATGTTCCGCAACCACAGCAGGGTGCACAGCCACCCCATCAGGTCCAGCTGCCTTTGTTTAACTTTCCCCAATCTCCCCCAGGTCAGTATTCCACCTTGCATAACCTGGGACTACTTCAGATGCACCATCACCACCAAATTCAGCTTCCCAACACTTCTTGGCCTATTCATGGGCCTGTTATTCACTCTGCGCCTGGTAACCCTCCTCATTCTACAAATGTTCCATTTTCTATGAGATCTGGCAGCAGCAGCACCACCAATAACCAGAGCAGTGTAAGCTTGAATGATCCCAGTATCATCTTTGCACAGCCTGCTGCCAGGCCCATGGGAATCCCAAGCACTTCTCATGAGGGACACTGGCACAATCCCGTGACTCCAAACTCACTGGTGAACAATGGCACTGTGGGGAATTCAGGTAACTCTTCTCTGTTGTATCAAACCTCTCGCACTTTGTGTACAAGTGTTAAGTGCTACAGAAACAGCTAAATCTTTCATCTCATTTTATATTAAAAAGTACAATGCTTAAGAAGCTAAGTCATTACCTTCAATGTCTTAACGTTTTCATAGGAAAAAAATTAGGCAAGCTGGGTCGTTGTAACTTTTAGACATTGGTCCTTTCTGCCATGAATGGCTGTGCAAGAGATGAGAAATCATGCATTCAACTGAGAAATGTTCTGATGATCCTTTGAGTCTAAAGCACAGTTCTGTGAATATGCTTGTGCTTTCCATTACATTATGGAGTTTATTAGATGAATGCTGAGACTGGAGTTATGACTTTAGAGACTGGCAGAATTATGGTTGTGCAAGCTGAATGTTGCCTCCCTGTATTTAGTGTGATATAACATGATCTTACGTGTTCAATTTTCCTGTAGTTTATCCTGCCACATTTAACTTCCATAATCTCAGTGTCATATCCTGAAAATACTTCATACAGATTCTCCCTGCAGCAAGTGGGCAACAGCCTTTTGCCTCATACCAAAGCCAAGTACGTTTGCATGTTTGAGGCTGGGAACAACAGTATATAGTAATTAAAGGCCAACATAAACTGTGGCAGCTCCTAAATTTTAACTGATCTTTAGATCATGATAGTGGTCTTTTGATTTATTCAGTGTGTAACTCCTACATTTAAAAAAAAATATACCCATTGTACAATATACTGATGCAGTTGTTCATTATGAGGTGGGAATTTTGAATCGCACGCACAGCCTCTCTCTGCACTTAAGTGGTGATTGACAGCAACAATAGATGATTTTTTTTTCCAGTTGAGGCAGTGGTGTTGGATGAGGTATAATTCACTAGAGAGCTTCAGATACTTGTTGAGATGCTGGAGATGCATGTTTTTCTGCTCAGGACTTTGTGGGGAGTATATTTTAGAGGATATAGAAACTGCTACCAGTGCATTTTCTGTGCTTTCAGAGTGCTTTGTCCCTACCTTTCCATTTCTGATCTTAATTCTCTGTCCAGGCTCATCTGTCCCCTCCTCCATATGCACCCCACCTCATAACTTTTTCTCAAGCACCTCCTTCCAATCCAAGTCTTGTCAGCCTGGTAGCTTGCCTTCTTTCAGACAAGGTGCCCAAATCTTACTTTCTGCTCCCTTCTCCCATAATGAATCCCTTTTCTCATCATGTAGTTAGTCAGCCAGTCCGGGTCTTCAGTCTTTTTCATTTTGCTCTACTTTAGTTTGTTTGCTTCCACTCACTGTGCCTGGACAGAAGGTTTCCCAGTTTTCTTGTACTGTCAGTCACAGTATTTTATTTTTTTTTTCCCCTTCCATCTTTTTCCAATCTCATCACATTCCTTTTCCTAGTTCCCAGTCCTAGTATTTTTCCTCTTTGTGTTTTAATCAGTTTTGTTTCCTTTCTGGCTTAGATGCCATTAAGGTGGGATCAGTGGGTCTCTGTCCCAAGTCTGCTTTCTTACTCACTCAGGACAATTTGACAGCAGTAAGTTCATTGAAACATTGTCTTGGCTTACATGACCTTGACTTAGAAGGAGTGACTTTACCTTTTTTTTTCAATGGACAATTGATCAAAAGTGGGATTGTCAGAAGCTTCAGACATTTTTTTTCATGCATAATCCAGAGCTGTGCTTTATGTCTTATTGTACAGAAGTGACTTTCTTTTTAAATCTGTAGCTTACTTTTATCTAACAAAAGTCTATCTGCAATTATTTTATTTTTTTACAATGAGCCTGAAGGGGAACTGATACACTGAGAAAGGTAGTTATTTAATTTATTTATTTTAAAATGTACATTGATCAAGTTTTTAAATTAGCAGGCATTGCTGAGTCTTGTAAAATTGGGAGCTACAAAACCAGGATTGAAACCAGGATTAGTAATAGAGCATTTGGCATCAACTGTTGTATGTCCTGCCTCCTTGGATGCTTGATTTCTCATCCTTAATGCTGAAGTAATACTGGATTTGTAAATGGATTAGTTTACAATTTGTGTACTTATTTCAAAAGTGTTTATTTTTTTTGTCTCTCTAACTTTAGTATGATGATCTAGATAGCAGGTTTTTTGTAAGCACACAAGTATTAGTGGAATTCCAGTGTACAACTGAGAATTATTTCTTGCAGTAGGATAACTTTCACATCACAGCTATGTCAGTGATAGTATCTGTGTGGGTTCAGGTATTAGTGACATTGTTCAGACCTTGCATTTTTATCATGGGAATGACATAGGAATTGTGAAATTGTAGGTCTTGATTTTAATACTGATTCATCCTCTGTCTTCCTCCCCAATAAATTCTATTATAGTGAATAATGAAGTAATTTAGGTGGTAATTTTTATTGATGTATATTAAAAGAAAAAAACCCAAAACAGTAGCACATCAGACTAATCGCATTAAGTCCCCTGCAAACTGTATTTAAGATGTAAATTGTATTTGTGACTTACTGTTTAATTATTTCAACTTGCAATGTGCTTTTCCCTTTCAATTGAAAAATAGATCAGGGTTTCCAAGGACAGTTTGGTAAAATGAACCCTCCTTCTGTCCCTTGGGACCATGGGACCCCTACCCATTTTCCTCTCCTCCGAGGAGCGTGGCCTTACAATATGCCTCAGAACTACATGCAGCAGGGAAATGCCAGCTATCCACCGAACAAACCTTTCTACCCTCAAGGTACTAGAACTAGTATATGAATCAACAGCTCATGCAACATGTCTCTTTACTGTCTCAAAGGCTTTAAAAGCCAAGGAATCATGTTTTTCTTGCTAGGCTCCCTGGAACACTAATAAATCCAAGAGTTAAATCAACACTTCGGCTTCCTCTGTGGATGGCTGAATATTTTTGTGGGAGGGAAGGGATTAAATCAAACTCTGAAATCTCAGCCAAATTGCAGTCTGTTGCACTTCTAGGCTTTTTCTCCTTCACTGCTGCTCTCTCGCTGTAGAGCCACCTCTGCTTCCATAGAGGTTAAGATGATTTACCCATGAGTGTGTTAAGAATTTGATGACGTTTTTGTCCTAATGGATTATATTTGGCATTTGTACCTTGCTTCGTGGAATGATCTAAAAAGATAACTTAAAAAGAACCTGGAATAATTCGGTATGGAAGGGGCTTTCGGAGGTTAACTAGTCGAACCCATCTGCAGTCCAAGCAGCACTAACTTCAAAACTAGATCAGGTTCAGTTATTCAGGGTACTCTAGAATGAGTGACTTAACCTCAGCTCTTTCTGATGCCAGTGAGTGGTAAAGGTGTTCAGCATTGGCAGGATTGGGAAGGGCTATAGGAAAAAAGACCTTTGGCTCCACTAAGAGAGAAACTGTGCCCAAATTTTACTCAGAGGTTTTGCAATTACCATGTTGCTGGGTCACCTAGTGTGAAATAAGAGATACTGGCACCAAATCCTTTTGGCAAAATCCAATCGATTGGCTGTAGCAAGGTTTCCAAGCGAGACCCATCTTTTAAAATGCTGAAATCACGTTTGTTAAGTAACTGAAGTAATGCAACAAAATGATGTGTTGATGATTCTGAGGGAATTTTGGAGATAGGATTAGAGTAATGCTGCATTGTCCCATGAAATGGGTTTGGTGTACAGACAGTGTTTGTGCCAGTCTAGTAAATGGCTTTATTTCTAAGTAAGACTAATACACTGAATATAGCCAAGCACTGTTCAATAATTTCATTTGCTGAAGTAATTGTAATCCATTTTCTTTTAGCTGGTCCACTGATGCAGAGTAACCAGCGGTTCTCGCTTCTGTCTCAAGGACACCCGCACTTGAATCTGAATTACATTCAACAGAAAAAGTGAAATTTAATGGGATGGTGGGTGGGTGGGTGGATCGATGGATGGATGGATGGATCGAT
>JANIJG010024668.1:1869-23782 GCA_024611175.1 Megaceryle torquata
CTAACCAATTGAATTTTAATTTACAAAACCGTTGCATGGAATTAATGCAGTGAAACACCGAAATTAACCTGGGATCATCTTTTGGATGAAACCCCCCCCCCCCCCCCCAGCTACTTCTCTTAAATAAACTAAGATATACTTACAAACATAAGATATGTATGTATGTACAGACACACCTACACTATACAGGAAATTAAAACAAATCCTAAACTATCAGGGAACAGAACAGTCTCTATTCTGTCCCTGAAAAGAAATTATAATCTGAAGACTCGGGATATATTGTCAAATTTTGTATGGAATTTCATCATTCCAAATCCAGCACAGTTTTGGGGTTTTTTTTTTGTTTTTTTGGGGTTTTTTTTAAGTAGCAGGGGTTTTTTTTCAAAGGCAATTTAAATGCCTGATTTTTATCTGAGAATACAGGAACTTTCTTTCTTTTTTTTTTTTTTTTTTTATTGTTACCGTAATAATTCTATTACAAGTAGAATTGCAGCACCTTAATTTAGCAATTGTTCTAGAGCTAATGAATAGCTCGCATACTAAGATTTAAGACTACTAAATCTGATTTTATTCTAACAATTCTTAACTATACCAATACAGAAACTCACAGCTGAAGTGCAAGCATGTCATACTTAAGAACATTTAAACAGTTAACTTTCATAGATAAACTTTTTTTTTTAATATTAAAACAGTTTTATCTAGGAGGCTACAGACTTTCATATAGATTTTAGTAAGATCTCATACATCAAATAAATAGTAGGGTTTTATTTCATTAGGTAGATAACTCTGGAAATACAAATGATATCAACACAAAAAGGAAAAAGATGAAAAAAAAAGTACCAATTACAGCCAGAGTATGCATTAATAGCTGCCTTTTTTACCTAAGAAAAAAAGTTTAAATCTGAGTAACGGTTATTTATGCAAAGATCTCCTGATTTGAACACAAATCTTTGGAAACATTAACTACCAAGCACAAATACAACAATGAAGCAATGAATAAAGAAGCTTGAAAAAAATTATTTAACAGAAAACAATGTACATACACAAGTAACAAAATGTCTACAAAAACTGACACAACCAATGCATATTTGTGAAAATACAGTTTCAGACTAAATAGAATCATATTCTGCCCTGTTGTTTAAATACAAGGTAATAGAGAAAAGTAACTGTTATAAAATATTAAAAACTACCACCAATTGCCCTTCTAGGCCTGCACAGTCTAAACATCAGTACCAAGAGGGTTCAGGCACTAGAGGTTGTCCATTTTTCAGAAATAAATATTGCTGATAGCTTAGTCTGAAAATATAAGGAAAAGAAGATTTATTTTCAAGAATGGAGATGAAAATGGGTCAGGAGCTGTTTACGAATGAAGTGTAAAAACTAATGCTACTACGGTGGGAAGAATGGAATTTTAAGCACCATAGGAGATATAAAATTGGTAAAGGTACATTGGGACACAGAGGATTAAAAAAAAAAAATCTAAATGGAAGGAACTTGGTTTCAAATACTGAAATACTGTTATTTCAAAGATACTCAGAATGCTGGTGCTTCTAAAGTTAGCATAGCCAGTATACCAGGAAGGGTGCCCCACAAAGATTTTCCATTCCATCACTGAAATCTCACATTCAGCCACCACTCCACGTCTCATGCTCCTTTTTCTGCTGTCATTCATATACTTCTCTTGTGGCTGCTTAATTATGCTTAGGCAATGGAGGTGCTACTCACATATAAAAGCAAGCAATGCTGAACATAACTAAATGTGCATGAAAACCAGCTTGCAAAGAAAAATGTTTTGGAGAACTTTATGCCCAATACCTTGGAAAAGTACCTTGAAAAGCACCACAGATAAGTCCCATCAAGAGCTGTAGCTCTCTTTTGATAATGCCTGCAAATAGCCAGCCTCATTCCTTACCTTTCCCACCTATTGTGGCAGTCTGAATTAAAAAATTACTACAGGGAGGAACTAAATGGAACACAGTCCTCTGGATACGGTCACAGAACTAATCATCAGCATCACTTCTGCATGTAAGAGCTACTGTACTTAATTCCAGGAAATAAATGTCTACTTCTGCTATGTAGCAGTAACAGATACAGGGGGTATATGTTCGTATAGATTTCAGAATTGGTATTTATGCAGTACAAAATGCAAGTCCAAATTATTTTAGCTACTAGTGTGCATTTGCAACGTAATATGCACTGAACACCAAGCAAAGTGACAACACACTCAAACACTGCTCAGAAGCTGGCCAACAGAGCCTTCTAAGTAGAACTTTGTACTGAATTTTCACAGGCAACACATCCTGAAGAATCCTGTAGCAGCAGGGTAAATAGCCATGCAGGGTGTCAACACAGACTGTATTCATTAACATCCCTCTGGGGCTGGGTGGAAGACATCCTTCTCAAATAATGCTTCCCAAATCTCATCCAATTTGACATCCAATACAGCGATGGACATTAACAAATACCAAGTAGAAAAACACGCAGGTATGAAGCTTAATGACAGTTTTCCATGTATCTCTATGTATTTTCAGGGATACTACTCAACTAGAAAACAAAGCCTGCTTCAAAGGACACAGCTCCTCGTAAATACAGAAGGTCAGAAATCAATTCTATTATCTGGGGGGGGGGGGGGGAAAACGCACACAAAAAAGATAATTACAACCATCTAATAAGTACATTCATCTAGGATACAAAAACTAGTATTCAGGCCTTTGTCCAATTTGAAACAAAGATGCGAGTTGTCCATCTTCATAGCACATGCCTTAAATACCAGATTCCCCAGTCAACCTCACTTTTAAGCCAAAAGCCACCACAATGATTCAAAGCACGACAGAGACCAAGCTTCCACCTGCGTGCGAAGAACTCAGTTCCACCTATCCTTTCCCTATCCACAGCTACAGTATGACCCTGTGTAGACAAGGTATATTTTGTCATTTAAACCCAACAAACTGGATGAAGAAGCACATAATCCATTAGAGGAGTTTGGTGTCACACCACCAGCTGTCTTGATTGAACACTAACAAACATAGCTTAAATAACAAGTTCTTCTCAATTCCATCATGTTGCTTTACTTTTCTGCAGAAGGGTTTGAAAATAACTGTTTTCTACCATACCTAAATGCAAAAGGTGCAATATCCAATTCTGTTGGAGTTAACTTTCAGTTACCACATACTCTGACTACCTACCTCACAATACTCTGGTACTTGTGGACAAGAGGCCACCAATTCGAACTATACATAGAACAGTGCTCAGTAGCATCAGCTTCTGCAACCAGTCACAACTAACTCCTTAACATGCAACTCTAATTTAAAAAAAATAATAATTGTTAAAGTTGTACTAGATTGCAATTTTAACAACTGGTTAAATATTCTGAAATAGCTTTAATAAAATTTTAAAAAACCCCAGCATCCTCATCTTCAAACCATGATTAACTACAGAATTTTCTAAGTTTTTTATAAACCATTTTTTTTTTTTAGAAAAAAGTTTATGAAACTGCCACAAAAACAAGTCACTGCTTTAGCAGAAGCAATACACATCTCTAACACACCTATGTCCATAGGCCAATCCTCTAAAGCAAGTTACTCTTGAAATTAAAAAAAAAACAGAAGCAAAAAAGCTTATACAATTTACTACTTTTACACAGTTGATTACATATGCCAGTCCCAAACTTCACAGAAAGTAGCTAATGGCCATTTACTTCTTTAAAAACATTTATTTGTAGACTAAAAATTAAAAAAATGTGCAATGCAAGTGGAATTCCACCGTATGGAACCCATCTCTAACCTGCACCCATACTACTTTTCAGAGTGACTAACGCAGTATCTCTAAGCACTAAAAACACAGCTTGTCTCTCAGAACCAGCGATAAAATTAAAAATCTTTAAACAATCAAACTGTTAGAAAGCACTTACAAACCCACTGAGGTGTGAACCTCGTCACCAGAGATTTCAAATGGGACAAGGTTTTCCAAAAGAACAGATGTGCAGTACAACGTTTAACTTTCAAAGACTATTGGCACTACTTATAAACTAGCCTGTATATGTGATTCACACACTTAACACCTTGAAGATCTCCACATTATATATTACTGTAGAGTTTTCATTTAGAAATATTAAAATAACTGAATTAGATACAATCTAGACATTTTTGATGAACATGCTGCACTTCACAGGACTCAAGTCCCAGAAGATGAGGTATTGTGTGAAGTTACCTACCTGACTCTTCAACTGAAGCTCTAATGACTCGGGCCTTTAGGTAAAAGATCAAGTTTTGTATTTTTTTACAGTAGCAGACATCATCAATTTCAAGAATACATTACTGCAAAACCTTAGAAGGAGCTTCAGCAGTTTTAAAGACAACAGAGTTTCCAAAATGCAACCAATTGAGGATGCAAAAATGCACCAAAATAGTGACCCAAGGCATAAAGTGACTCAAAAGTTTTTCATTAAAAAGGCAAGTTGCTTAACACTAAAAGCTGACTTCCTTTTTAAGGTTTGGGATAAATGGGGCATATCCACGTGTCTCATTCACTGCTGCTGAAGTAACCTATCTTTGTTTAAAGGTTAATTTCACCTTCAAAGCACTCAGTGGTCTGATCATAGAATATCTTCCAATTGCCAGAATACACCAGTGTGAGAAGTGCAATCAACAAGAACACTTTGCAATGCAAGAAAAGCTTATTTCCATGAAAGACTGGATTTTTTCCAAGTACCGGTCCCAAAAAGTAGAACTAATCATCCTCAGATAAAGTGTGTCATCAACACAGGGTATGTGGAAAGATACACACACTTTTACATTCACCTTCGTTAATATACATAAAACCACTAACACACAGTGGAAAAATCCCTGTCAAAACAGTATGTCACCATGAACAAGCAGTTCCTCTAGAGGAAACAAGGAAAACAGCAAAACAAAAATCTATGAACCAAGCATGACAGAGTCAGAGACTAAATAAAGTTCTATAGAGCACACTGGGCAGACACAGAAGTGGCAAATGAAATCTGAGACAGAATAAAGGAGCAAACAAGAGGGAGCATGCAAGTGAGAGATGAAACATTCTTTAAGGGAGAACGGCAAGAAGGATCACAATTTACTCAAGCCCTGAAGGAAAGCATCCTCTTCACTGTGTTATCATTCCATCCCTACTCCACCTGGCAGCATAACAGCCTCTCCATTATTACTCACCCAACACACAGCACCTCCACATAATAATCACTTCAATCATGCCAGTCACTCAGAGAACAAGTGATTAGCCCTCAGTAGAGAATGTTTGGGGAGGATGAAAAAATACAAAGGTGAGAGAGTTTATGATCATTTAAAAATGCATCAAATTTAAATTAAAGACACTTTAAAGCAATCATAAAAGGCAACAGGTAGCATGCGAGTCAGTCCCAAATGTCAATCTTTTCAATCCCTTTATTTTAAAGTGTCAACTGCATTACAAAGGGTTCATTTTTCATTGCTTTCTACAGTAACAGATTTATTTATAACCTAAGTATGCAAACCCCATCACTCTGGACTATCTGTGGCCTGTCCTGTGCAAGAGGTGTGTAAGCTTTATGCCTACGCTTTCAAACACGTATAACACTTGCACATAGCTAGAGAGAGTATTTATGTTGTCTTTAGGCCACAGATGGAGAACTGGCATCTCATGAGGTGCATGTGGCTTACAGGAAAAAACTCCTAAGTACTGAGGTCTGTGTTGCTGTTTAGCTCATGGAAAGGCTGCAACTGCTTCCAACTTCTTGACCAATTATCACTAAATAGATAAGGGAGAACAAGCTCCCCCCGTCAGCACTGACTGAGCAGGTAGGGGCACAACAGACAGGAAGGCTACCTCTCATCTGTTCTTCCTTAGATTCATAGAATGGTTTGGGATGGGACTACCTAGTTATACTCTCCCCATACTGAGCAAGTGGAACTGTCTTTGACAGACGAATACAGGAAAGGTCCAGCCCTCCAGAAAAAGCAGAACCAGGAAACATGCAAGCAAGCTAAAGAGATGACAAGGAGTCCTAGAATCAGAGCAGAGACAGGTGAAGCCACATGTGAACTGTTACAAGTTGTAGGCATAAGATTTATATTTTTTGTTAGTCTATTTACAGGCTAGTAGTACAAACCATACATTTATTTTATGCTAAGAAGAAAAAGATGCAGTATACTGAAAACATGTTTGAAACTTTTTTTTTTTCCTTTGAGATAACTTGAAAACTGAAATTCTTTGTGGTATATTAAAATCAAGTTGGCAGCTTTTGTTAATTTTTATTTCCCTGCTTCTCCAGATGTACAGACTTGGCTGCTAACTCTAGTCCCCCTCACTCCCAGTCAGACTTAAAAGGAGCAGAACCTCAACTCCATTCTCCTATTACTGTAATGCTTAAGAGTATATGGTTACACTGCACAATATGCAAGCAGACATAAAGTTCTCAAAATTTATTCCTTCTGTGTAGTAATGGAACAAGATTTGAGAATCTGGATCACAGTCTCCTGCACTTGTTTCACACACAGTTTAACATGTCCCCCCCCCCTTTTTTTTTCCCCTGTGAGCCAGACTAAACTTTATCTAAAATCCATTTTCACATGGATTTATACTGTCCAAGCAGCACAAAATTCAACATAAAAGGTGAACTGCTGTAACATTAAGTACACTTACTGGTGGTAGCCTATCATTATCTCCATAATTTGCAGTAATAAGATACTGGCCTTTGGACTGAATTTGCAGTATTATTCTAGGTCTATCAACTACAAATGAGGTGAAGACATTATAACTTGAAAACACACGCAACAGCTTGCAACAGATAGATTTTTCAAAGGTAATCTAGGAGTAATATATCAGTAAAACATTATACAACCATGTAAGATCCTGCAGTCTGCGACAGGCTTATTAAAACTACTCAGAAAAAAGTCAACTACATTAATTCTTGGAGTTTTGAGACAACATAAAGAAGATTTTAAAAAGCATGTATGATTCTGGACTTCAACAAAGGATAAATTTCCAAAGATAAAATATGATCACCATGATAAGTCAGACCACTGCAGCATCCTATCTCCATGTTTACTTCAACAGCACATGTACTAAAATGACAATAATAAAATTAGCACAGCTCTCACATGAACTCACATTCTTGAAAAAGAAGCAAAATAAAAAAAGTTAGCATTCTTTTTTTCTAATACTTTCCCAGACTACAGCAATTTAAGTTCAGAACTTCCTGGGCATAGCTGGTACTGTTGTTTTTAACAGCTCTTAATGGATTTTCCTTCCATTAATTTGCCCCACCACTTTTTAAAACCATGTCCACTCATTTAACACTAACAATATTTAGCAGTGATCAGTTTCACAGATTAACTTCAAGGAACCATCTTCCATTTGTTCTGAATTTGCTTCCTGGTAGTTTCCGTTGATGCTCCAAAGCTGTTGCAGTAGAAGAGAGAGGGAACTACCTGTTCTAAAGGCAGAAATATTAATACTATCTCAGCAGATTTGATCAACAGCATTCTATACAACTTCCCTGTCCTCGGAAAAGATAAAAAAATAAATAAATTTAGAGGAGAACTGCAGGGAAGAAGAGAGCCTCTCTCGCAAAAGGAACTCAAATCAGCTAAAATTATTTAGTTTAGCAAATTAAAAGCTAGTACAACTATTTTCTCCAAACACTAACAGGAGAAACACTAGGTAAAGAGAAGAGCTATTTCAGCTTAACAACAATGTTGACAGACAAATGGTTATAAATTTAGCCTTAAAAAAAAAAAAAAAAAAAAAAAATTGAAATAAATAAAAAATAAATTAAAAACGTAGACCATTAAGACTTTGCACAGCATTAAATGGAAACAGTAGAGGCAAAACCCACATGTTTAAGTATTTGTTTTTATCACTTCTACAATGGCATATTTCATAAACGTACTGACATCACACGTATCTATGCATTTGTGACATAACTGCCTACAACATGACAGGACAGGCTTCAAAACCACCTGGCAACTCTCACATAAACCTATGTACTCTTTTGTGTTCTCTCTAGAAGAGTCTGCACGGAACTTTTGAAAGCCATTTTTGCATGAGACAGACCAATACCAATTACTTACTATAAAGAGCTAAATTGTGAAACAAAAGGTTTATGCCCTTCAGGCACTTCTGTCTAAAAGTATTTTGGGAAGCTTGGGTAAAAGATTGAACCAGCTTCTTAGGATTTTGAACTACAACATCCCTATTGTCCAGACAGGAGACAAACACATTGTAAGTGGAGAGTATAATTACAGACCCCAAGTCCACAGACAGTATTTGAAATATGGCCAGCTTCAACAACATAAATACATGTTGGGTTCAGTGCGTGGATTCACTCTAGAGATTCAAAATTTTACATTTTAATTAATGAAGGAATGCAATTTTTAAGTAAATATATTTAATTTATTAAGAATCGAACCCACCTATTATGGTGTTTCAGATTATATTTTGCCTTTAATTTCAGCATTACTCTAACAAGTACTAACACTGCAGGTATGTCAATATTACCTAACATAACAACTGATGTTTCCCATCCTTACATAAACTAGCTTTCCTTTACACAATGGTAACTGCTTTTCAAAACTCAGTTGTGAAATAATTTACTCCTGAATCTGAAAAACATTTGTAGTTTAGCAACTCCCCAGAACCAAAAACTGAAAGAGTAAATTAGTAGGAATATTCACAAGAAGTCAGAAGCATTACATGTTCTGTCATAGGCCTCCAAAACTATGTGGAAAATTAAAATGGGTTTGAAGAAAAAAAATAAAAATTGATGTTTATTCATAACTCTCTGTTAACAAACCATTTAAAAAGCCAACACACATTCAAACAAATTAACAAAACCCAACAGCCTCTTCAAACTCAAACACCAACAGAAAGGAGACTGGGTATCCCTTTGAAAGATCCTTAAAATGTCTCACGCCCAACATTCACTGCCACTCACAACATAGTACCAAAAGAACGAACAGCCCTCTGACCCCAAGAGCTACCAATAATATGCTGTAAGAACAGGCATTCAGGAATCATGGCTGTTACACTATAAAGTCTATTTTAAAACCTTCTATAATGTTAAGATACCGTCTCAAGTTCTTTAAAAGCAGTATGTTCCAAGTAACTGTTCGTGACACTTTTTTTCCCCTCAAGATATTCCCCCTACCCACCTTCAAATGGGTAGAAGCATGCAATTTGCTTTCTGCTGCATCATTTATCTAGTCGGTAGGCTTCTAACTCAGACTTTTTTTTTTCCAGAAAACATACAAAAAGCCACTGTGACCTATTATTTTTAAATGTTCTTAGTTCTCATAAAGCCCATGAATTCCATTTTTCCTCTCCAAACCAGAAATGTTATTAAGAAGATCAGAAGCAAATAACAAACAAAGAAACAGATACAGACAAATGTAACATTACCATTGGATTCTGCTGTCATTTTTATTCAGGACTCAAGAATCAAATCTCAATCTGACATGGTATTTAAAAATTTGAAGAGTGCTATTTTTTCAGTACTAATGTCCTAATGCTACTTGCTTTCACTATCAAACAACTAACATTGTCTAGAGCTATAGCTGTATTACTGTAGTGAAAACTACAGACAGTGGTATCACTATCACTATTTTGGGGAAGTTTCCTGGAAAATGTAATACAACTTATAAATAGAAACTTCAGCTCTAGGTTGATGAAACAGGTTTTCAGAGTGACATGCTAAGTAAAAAAATACTAAGCAAAAAGATCTTTGTCAATAAAATTTAACACATAGCTTGTTAGCAAGCAGAATCTTGTGTGAGGCCTTCCAGAAGTCTTACAGCAACTAAATAACATCCTGAAAACAGGAAATACACATAACCACAGTTCTGTCCACAGAGATCCAACAACAGTCACTGGAAAGCAGATGTTACTACTTCAGCTCATATCAGCTCATATATGCATCATAGGTAGCTTAGCTGTACTTTATTGTCAAGGTATTAAGCAAAAAAATTATGAATTGTTATGTTAGTAGTGATGCAATGCAGAAAGACTTTCCCTTGAAAAATGTCATAAGCCTGACTGCTATGACCAAATGAAAGAACACTTCTGTGCCTCAAGAAAACCATTATGATTTATTTAGCACTAACTTGTACAGGCAGGAGGAAGGCTTGGGGACACCTAAACCACTATGACCATTAGCAGTTGCATAAGACAAGGATGATATGCAAATCTCAAAGTTGGTGTAGATGGGTGGATCATTGGATATGGGAAAATAAGAACAAGTTTAGAAGAAAGCAGAGCTGAGTCCTCCTGGAAAGCAGCCTAAGGACTGAGCCGTAGGAATGCCACAGGCGGCTCCTCTTCAGTTGCAGACAATGGCAAAGTGAGCACGTGCAACTTACAGACCTCAGAAGAGGCAGTGTTGCTCATAAAAGTGAGAGTTAAAATTACATCCACAGACACAGTTTCATTCCCTGGTTTTAGAAGTCTTCCTTCACCAGTCTGGAAGGACACAACACATCAAGATGAGTCCGGAATGACGTAAGATACTGCAGAAAAAAAAACCTGCAGCATAAACCAAAATTTTGTGCTGGTAACACTGAATTTGGAGGGGAAGGACTTACGGGTTGCATATTCAAAACTCCCTCCAAAAAGGTAGGCTTACATCTCATTCATTTCCAGGACTCATTTATAAACACTGTCACTCACCTACTCCACATGACCTCAAGTGACAGATGCAACTAAGTGGTCAGTTTGTATCTGACATACAGGTTTGCAGGTGAGGCAAACGGAACATGCCACTCTGCAACAGTAATAGGTTTGCAATTTAGTGCTGCCTGAGATTAAAAAACAACCAAAAACCAATGCCACTATAAGGTGTGCTGCTTAACCCAAGTTTAGCATTGCAAGCCATCTCCATCCTGTTATCTCCTTTACTTCATCTACTATATAGCATGATGGAAACAAAAACTTTTGTATTTCAGAGGGCCTATATTAAGAGTGCACATTTATGTCCCAAACATGGGCTACTTCCAAAATCACGGGAGATTCTCCTTCCACTATTTATCGTAGTTTTAAATATCTGAGAGAAGATAAGCATGTCACTTCCAGATTCAGTTACGTGGCCCAATCTATATGCTAAGTCCAGCTCACTGCATACCTGGGCTGTCTTCTCTACCTTGTCGAGACACCTCCAGAAACACTATTTGGCTAATTATTCTTCCATGTGATAGAAATCTTTCCATTGCTCATAGTCTGCTGTTATCTATCCGCCCTTTCTTCCCTCCTCCCATTCCAATCACTTCTTGTTATTTTGCATTCCAGAAAGTAAAGGTAGAACTACTTCCAAGGCCTACACCTGTTACATATGGCAAAGTCTCACAAGACAGTTAAATTCAGCTCACTGGAGAAAGTTCTGGGTAACTATATCTAAAAAAGCTTTTGTGGTAATTCAGATATATGCTTATAGGGCATGAAGGTTCAACATTTCATTCACTGAGAACACAGAACACAACTCAGACTTCTAGAGCTCAGACCTAACACCAGTCAAAAGCTTTTATATACTACCTGTATAAAAGTAGATTATACTAAAGGTATTTCCACAGATAATGTAGGCTACATGCATAGAAATAAAACACTAAATACTTGCATGATAGTATCCTAGGGAAAACTTCTGAGGATCATTCTAAAATATGTGTATATTAGTGCTACTACCACAATGAAATAGTTTATTTTTGCCTATTTATTCATACATTAGTTGAAAATGATAGTAGTAGACTTAAGTTGTAGAATTTAGTTAGTAATACTAAAAATAAACTGTTTAAAACTAATTTTTCTAAAAATTAATGAGTATGTGTCTCCCATTTACCCACCTCCTTTCATATCACTACATAAAAACTTATGACCAACACCTCACACATCAAAACACTTACATGACAGGAGCCTAAGAGCATGCAGAATTTAAGATAAGCAGAGCTAAAAATGCTGCAGGGACAGAGGGGGGAACTAAGAGGGATACACTTAAAAAAAAAAAAATAAAAAAAATAGGGTGTATGGGTGAACTTGCTAGAGAGGTTACGAGGCCAACATTACACAAAGGAACTTTAAGATGTAACAGTTTCTAACCAGCCAAAGAAAAGACAACTTACAGACATCCACGGTTTCAGACAGACATGCAAGTGCAACTTCAAGGGCACTTGCCTGCAGCAAATGCCACTGAGCTATGGAAACTTCACCTCTCATGCCAGCTCAATACTATTGCACAGCATTTGCTCAGTGTGTCTCCCAAGAAGCATTCCTTCTCCAAAGCTAAGGGAATCTTCCTTTAATCCCTATGTGCAAAGCAAGAGGCCCAACCAAAGGGATAATCAAATGCCAAGATTTTGGTACACGTAAAGAAGAAAAGCCAACGCTTCATTTTTATTGTGCATTTCAAGGAGTAATACAACTCACCTTTACACCAAGAGCCAAAATTATTCAGAAACAGTAATTTAATTTAATTCCCTTATATGACTGGAAGGAGAAACAGTATCATGGTACCTGCCCTACTCATTTAATGTCTGTTCTTTAATTTCTAAACAAACTGTGAATTTGTTCTACTTAAATGAATTATCAATTTAACAAGCAATATGAAGCTACATAAATGTTGCATCTTCTTAAGAATGTATCTGTTGTTTAATAAAGCTCTTCTATCTGCTATATAATACTAGTCACTCCTCCTACGCTGCAGATTTAAACCATAGAAAATATTTTCCAATGTTTTGTCTAAACAAAGTTAAAAAACAAGGAAAAATAGTACCTTTAATTAAAATGTAAGTTGATAGAGCAGTTGCAACACAGTAAAGATCTTATAAAAGTTGTGATACACCTTCTATTAAGGACTGAAAGCAGTGGCTCTAAAAAAAAATGTTTCTTTCTGTAAAAACTATCACTTCAGAATAGTTACCATCTAGAGTATATTCTGTCCTAATCAGAACTGAATCCTGTGCACTCATGGTACAGTACAATAGAACACAGTTTTTCTGGTCATGTGAGATAACAAATAGCAAGATCACATTGACCTGGGCTCTAAATTACAGTACTTGCAAAAAGATTTAAGGCTGATCAGCATTTTTCATTCTTCAGAAAACACGGACAGTACTAAAAGCTGAAGTTAATACAAGTAGTATCACGACAGCATATGAATGCCACAGCTACAGACAGCAGTGCTGTTTTACAAAAATCAGCTCTACCACACACTACAGCAAACACAAATCATACACCTTGGTTCAACCCTCCAACTAGGGCAAGAGGAGAGAACTCTAACAAGTTTTGATTTTGACAGTGCACACAACAGTGCAATGATGCTAACAGAATAACTTCTGTCAGCATACACTGTGTAGGGATTGCCAAGGTAGAGGAAATGCCAACAACAGCTACAGCAGCAGACACTACTGTCCAACTGAGATCTGAGCGTGAAAATAAACACAAGAAGTTATTTGGATTTGACAATACACTCATTTTTAAACCCAAGTATAAGTATCTACAGACACTGGTAACATACTACTCTTCAGGATTTTTTTTTTTTCATTTCGAAAAGGGTATCCCTGGCAAACAAGGTGCTATGTAAAACTGAATCTGCTTACAAAAACATGTAACAAAAATCCAGAAAGGTTCTCAAATAATACAGAAAAATCATGCAAATTAAGTCATTGGAGCAAAAGTGCTTTCCTTCTCCTTTCCAGCTGTCTGAAGGCTGACAGACCTTAAGCTAGTCGTTAATGAACTGTTTTGAATCAGTCTGTTACATTTTTGAGTTCTGATTATGGAAGCAAGAAAGCCCCGAGGAAAAAGCTGTGAAGTGACCTATAGTCGTAACTTGTTTTCCTGTTTCAGTTGGTAAATCTACATACCTGCTTACCCACTCCTTTTGAGGCAGTTCCCTAGCGTTCAAAAATTCCTACCTACCTGTGCTGAAGAATCTGTAAAATAAGTGAGTTCTAGTACTAGTGGAAATAGTGCTACACTATTAAGGAAGCTTAATTCTAAACTCATTGCTTAAAAAAATAAAATAAAATAAAATTGTAAATAATCCCTGAACATCAACAAATATCAACAAAGATGAACAATCTAGAAGATCCCTGCTGCTTGTATGGACAAACTAAAACACCTTTAATCACTAAAGTGAGAAACTGAAGCACAGCAGTTTGGCAAAACCCACAGAGAGGTTGCAAGGAGGCAGGTGGTATCGCTAGGCCTTCTCAAGCAACACAGAAACTGCTCCTCGGTTCCACAGGCACCACACGGTCCCTGAAACCCAAGGCCTTCTTGCACAAAATGAGTGCTCTTACCCATTATCACTTTCTCAGGAAGGTAACTTTCCTCTACAAATTGTAATTAAAAAAAAAAAAAAAGTTGAAAATTTTTTTTAAATCACACCTTCCAATATTTTCCACAAATGAGTAATGCAAATACTGCTGTGGAGAGCATAAACTATTCCGTTCTTTCAAACTATCAAGGACTTTACTTAATTAGCAATTAAAAGTAAGTAGTACAAAAGATTCCATTCTCACTGGATATAATGCAGTTATCATTGTTCTCAGATTTTTGGCCACAATGCAAGCAAGCTTGAAGTTTGCAACTGGAATTACAGGAAGACATCCTACCATTCAAAACAGAAAACAAGCTGCCATGGGGAAAGAAAATAAACTAATAAAGAAAATACAACTTATGATGACAGCATTTTTAGTAGCAGTGGATAAATAGATTGTGATATTCCAACTTTTTCCTCATTTAGTTTGCAACACAGCTTCACTTCCACATTAACTGAAGAGAGTCTTCAAGATGAGGCATCACAGTCCTATGCAACAATCATATCCCTACCACACACAATTATCTAAAGAATTCTCACACAATCCTCCACAATTATTCTGTCTTAAATACCTTTGCCTCCCCGACAATACATTTCCATACTATAATACAGCTTTTGGTGTGCTTTCTGTTTTTTAGGTTTGTGGTTGTTTTGTTTTGGGGGGTTTTAAAACAAATGCCTCCTTGCCAGGTTCCATTCAACCATTAATACTTTTTTCCAATTATTTATATCAAATGAACATTTTAAATGTCTTGTGTTGAGACTACACATCGAAAAAATTCCCACCAAGACAGCTAAGATGGACAGCGTATAACTAATCCCAGAAAACTATCAAAACCAGTAAATTTTTTAACACATGAACTTGTAATTTAACAGAGCCCTTTTAAGTTTGAAAACAAGACATTATTCTGCTCATTCATTAACATGGACTCTGATGGTCTCTGTGATCTCATCGTACTTACCCAACAAAAATGAACTCTGCTTTAAGCATAAAAACCACTAAATCCTCCCTGCATATATCCAGAAGAGAAATTAAAGTCATTTCAACTATTAATTTCCTCCATATGGTAACTACAGTTAAAATAGCCCTCCACTACAAAAACTCAACTTGGCAATTAAATTACGCGCGCTCCTATGCTAAAGGTGTATTTGAGGATTTTCATACAGGCACCAGAAGAGGCTGGCTCAGACATGCATCTCTCATACTGTCTAATGCTGAGAGCTTTCTTTTCATGAACATCACTTTTTTTAATGTATTTTCCCATCTCTTAAGCAAGGAATAGATGAGTCTGTACCATTCTGATTCAAAATTATCTGAACATTTTCTAACTAGGGATTCTTTTGTAGAAATTACAAAAGGGAGAAGCTATACTCTTCCTTTCCTTAATTCAAATGAACAAATATACACTCAATTATTCATAAAGGCATCTTTTTTCTATAGCAGAGACCAAAACTGAATACAGTATTCCAGGTATGGCCAGACAAGCACTGAGTAGAGTATGATAATGACTTCATCTCTGATGGTGATGCCCTTGTTGATGCAACCCAGCATCCTGCTAGCTTGCTTTGTGACAGCACCACACTGTTCGCTCATACTGAGCTGCTTGTCCATCAGGACCCCCAGGTCCCTTTTCACAGAGCTAGAAGATTCCAGTCTGTGATGCACCCCTGGATTATGTTTTCCCAGGTGCAAGACTTGTCCTTACAGTTGTCCTTTTTGAATTTCCATCGGGTTCTTGTTAGCTCACTCCTCCAGCCTACCCAGGTCTTCCTCCCTTATGAAGAGTTCACTTCCCTGCTCAGTTTGGTATCATCAGCAAACTTCATCAGGTCATACTTGATCCCATCATCCAAATGATATGTGAAGATATTAAATAGCATTGGACCCAAGAGCATTTCCTAGGGGGCTCCATTTGTGACAGGTTACTAGTTAGCAAAGGAGCTATTTACCACCACCCTCTGGGTGCAGCCTGTCAGTCAGCTCCCCACCCACCACACAGACCACTTGTCTAGACCATAACACATCATTTTCTCTAGGAGAAGACTGTGGGCAAACATATTGAAAGCCTTGGGAGAAATCCAGGTAGACAATGCCCACCACTCACCTCACATAACCAAGCAGGTTCTTTTGTCTTAAAAGGTGACCAGGTTTGTCAAGCACTATTTGCCCTTAGTGAATCCATGCTGGCTTTTCCCAATCACATGCTTCATTTGACTTACGATAGCCCCCAGGAGGATTTGTTGCACAACTTTCCAAGGCACTGTGATTCTGGTAGATGGGGGTGACATTAGCCTTCTTTCACTCTTCTCCTTTGGCCCCAGTCTCCCTGACTTCTCAAAGACTATGGAGAGCAGCCTCACAACAACAGGAATCATCTCTCTTACCACCCTCGGGTGGATAATGTCTGGCCCATCGATTTGTAAGCGTCAACTTCCTGTAATAGTTTGCATACTCTTCCTGCACTGGTGGTGGTTCTGTGTTTGCATCAACCTGCATTTTTGTTCCCAAGGCCTGGAGCCCAACAATGCTAATAAAGACAGAGATGAAGAAAGTGTTGAGAACCTGTGCCTTTTCAGCATTCTTAGTGACTGACTGCTCCTGTTTAACAGAAGCCAAAACGTTCCTTCCGTTTCTCCTTGTTGTTTATATACCTGAAGAACCTTTTCTTGTAGTATTTGACATCCGTCTGATTTCAATTTGAGGTGAGCTTTTGCTTTTCTAACTGCATTGTTCCACACCCCGACAATGCCTTGGTAGTTCTCAACAGGTATTCATCCACTTTTCCATCTCTGGTACAGGTCTTTTGGTTTTGAGCAGGCTCAGAAACTCACTGTTAAGACAAGGGCATTTCTTCCTCCATCTAATTCCCTAACCTTTAAAGAGGATGAATGGATTTTGTGCTTCCAGGAGAGTTTTCTTGAAAAACTCCCGGAGCTCACTAGCTCCTTTATCCTCCATGGAAGCTTCCCACAGAACCCCTCCCAGCTGAGCTCTGAACAAGCTGAAGTCTGCTATACTAAAATCTAAGACCTTTGTCTTAGTACTACCCTTCAATAGTGGTTATTTAAAACTAATGAGTTTTCCATTTTTATTAGATTAGTTTTGATCTGAATCAGTTCTCCTGCCTGATTCATCACACAGGCCCAAAAATGATTTCACTACCGCATAGAAGAAGCAGAGTATTTAAAATACTGTTACCTAGAGAAAAAAAAAAATACATAAAGCCTTAACTTCCATTCATTATTTGACTCCAGATTCTTCTGAAAGTTTTTAAATCCTAAGATAATGAAAACACTACTTAAATAAAAAACTTTTTTGGCAACAGCAATGGAAGTAACATAATACTACCAAAAAAAAAGAAGAACCTTTTAGGTCTGTTTTAAAAGCTGTTGAACTGAATCTTCTGACTAATGCTGAAAACAATATCAGAATTTTTAAATTCTCAAAATGCGAGCAGAAATTTAATGAAAAGGACATTCACAATTCAATCTACTTGATACTTTAATGGCCAATCTATATTGAGAAGTGAATCATAATCCTCAAAACACCACTGTGAGAAAAGGAAACAACTTAAAGCCATTTTAACAAACAACAATTAATTTAACAACTTACCACAAAGGAAATTCTCATGCAGACATATAGTATTGTGGTTGTAATTCATAACACACTTTTAGTCCCTCCCTTTACAAAACTGTGAGCTCTTAATTCTACATCTTAATTAAACAAGCTGCTTCCATGAACACTATGTAGCAAAGGCAAGAACCATAAATGAAGCTATTTTGTCAAAACAACTCTGATGGTAACCCATGCGTCTTCTCGTACTCTAAAGTGAAAGCATCCGAGAAAGAATATTCTTCAACTCCCAGATATGCTTAAGGGTCTTTTTGCTCATTAACACAGTAATTTATTTACATAAGGAATACTTTCCTGTCATTCTTTAGATACAAAGAATAGCATTCAGTATCAAGAATGATTACCTGATACACTACAAAATATTAACAAACAAAAGCTCATTTTAGAAATACGCCATTTAACAAACTTTATTAGGTCCATAAGCAAATTATCAAATGGCTCACACTACTTTTGACAGGATCAGTAGAACTACTCTTGAAAACAAGCTTTGAACAGACTAGTCCTGAAATAGGCCAGTCTGGAAAACAGCCTTTCTGCAAGAGAAATTACAACATTATGGCTATTTCTTAACTATGCCTATCTGTAAATCAGAAACACAAAATATTTAATTATTTTCCCTTGTTTTACAGAAGTTCCTTACTCCAACAAACTCAGATTAGACTATATCAAGCATAGTTCCTCTCCTCCCTCGTAAGAAAAAACTTCTGTAAGGTACCAAGATATCCTCTCATGTACACCTATACAAGTCCTGGCAGCCTTCTGTAGGGCTCCATACAGAACCAGTTCATTCAATTTTGTCTAGTTTTAACTACAAAGATGTATTCTGCTAGTGAACAAGATTAACACTGTTAACATTTGTAACGCAGTCAAATGGCCTCTCTAATAACATCTGAACTTAATGAGCATCATTTCAATTCTTAATTGTGAAGCTACATTATTCACACATCATAGCTGCAAGCCCCACCAAGAAGGGGGGTTAAAACAAGAAGTAACCTACCTAAATTGTACATGTAAAATGTAAGACAGGTGGGAATCTAACAGACTGGAAATTGTATACATATACCTATAACCATTCAGAGGGAGCCCAATAACAGCTCACCTTCTGGAATTCTCTAAACCAATACTAAAACCTGCCACCTAGCTCAGATATGCATCCACCTCAGACTCACAGCCCACCTGCTTAATTCATTTCTGCAGAAGCTGACTAGTTTTTACACAACTATTTTAGTATAGTCAAACTACAAATACATTTCCTTCCCTTTCAGTCTGCTGAAACTACTACAAAATCTCCCCCATTACCCAAAAATCATAGCAGTTGAGGACCAAGAACAACAATATGTGTTCACTAATCAGACATCAACCTGCAATTTAACTTATTAATCTGTAAGGCTGGAAACCAAAGCTCAGTTTCTTCACAAGTTTGCCTAATTCTCAGTGGGATAAAGAACAGTGGGCTATGGCATATAATTCTGGTTCTGGAAAGTCTTGTGACAAATGTCAATCAGTAAAAAAAATCACTTCATAGCTGTACACATTTTTCAGGACTCTCCCTTAATTTTATGTCATCCTACTAATGTAATGAAAACAAATAGTTCTGCATGCACAGTTATCCAAGTACGAAACATCTGCTCTTTTCTAAAATGGTATAACAAACATATAGTATAGCTTTTAGATCATGCTTTCAACACTTACTTCAGATTGTATCAACATTTCCAGATAGTCTTACCTCTGTAATTACCACGTCCACTCAACCCACTACAGTGAACAAACAGCTATAAAGGCTGGCAAGAGACAGACCACCATGCTTTTCACGAGTAGAAAGCACACCTGAATACTGTGCATAGACAAAAGCTTAGATTGACTATTTTTTCTTCACATACAGTACCTGAGATTACTTGTATAGAAATTTGAAAGCTAGAGTTCAAGAGTATTGTGATGCACAAATCGATCAATGGAAGGATCTCAGTGGTTACATTACTGGAACAGAATTAAAAGGAAAGCAGTTATGTCCCATCCTTGCCACGTTTTCTTCACGCTTTCAAAAAATGAAGTAACTTATCAGAACCTCTATTCCTTAGCTGCTGAAACACAATAATATTTCTGTCTTCAACCCAAACTGCTGCCTACCTTGCCTGTTTAAGTTGGCAGGGCACGAATTATCTTAAGTCTATGCATATGTATCACTTAAAGAAAGGGACCACCTCAGCCTCCAGACTCCGTAAACTGGTCCGTAAAAGCTACAACACATAACTTGTTTTAATAGTGAACATAAAGCTTACTGAAATGCAATACCAAAATACTCAGCTGTCTTGCAATCTTAACTATACTTTTCCAAAAGCACGTTCTTTGTAGGGATGAGGTCCATCCTTGCATCTTCACTAACATACTAAAATTACAATTGTAACATTCATAACTTCATCAATTTCCCTGCCTTTGGGAAGTAGTAACAACATTGCACTTGAAACTTACAATCCAAAACATTCAATGTTTTCAGCAATAAAAACCACTATTTTAAATAAATATGCCTTGCATGCTAGTTTTAAAAGTATCAAATCATGCCAAGTAACTCAAAACAAAAAAGCACTGTGCAATGGCCATTGGGGAAAAAAAAAAAAAAGAAGAGTTGTTTTCAATACCAGATGAAGTACAAATATGGCAAATCTGTAAATACGATTTTAAGTACTAGGATATATAAATATCACTGTAATTGCAATTTCAAAGTATAAACATGGTACAACCATGAACTATGGAGTATGTCATCCATTACATCTTAACTGAATCTTAAAATCCCCCACGTTATTAACATAAAGCCCAAACTGCAGACAGAAGAATACCTGTCTCACAAAAACTCTATGTTAGTCCCAGTTATCAAATAAACACAATTAACATCTTTACCTCAAATCTTTCCACTTCCAGACACCTTTAAAAAGGGCTAAAAAACCAGTTCTACCCATAATGCCATTTAAAAAAAATAATATAACCGACTTCAACTTGTTCCACATTAACAAACAGTACACTAGATAATAAACAATAATAAGAAATGCAGAATGTATTTTAAAAAGACATAAAGGAACAGCTCGGATATATATTTACAGACATCAGAGCGGCTGCCCAATTCCTGGAATGCTTTACAAATGTCTCATGGTACCAATTCCCACTTTCTCAATTCCCAGTACTGCTATTATATAAGGCAAACACCGTAATTCTTTTAAAAGCAGTATTCCTTTGTTTTGATGAAAATAAATTAAGCCAAAACATTTCCAAGGTTATTAAAAAAATAACCGTACTACACCTAGACTAATCTGCTAAAATGTTTTCCTGCATCATTATTTTTCAAGCAGTCTGTTATAATTAAAACTGAGGATATTTAATTATAGATTAGTAGAAAATTAACATTAATGTCAACACTAAAGGGAAAAAGTCAATATATACTAATTCACATTGTCCGGAACTATTCTGAACCAAGCAACACCTACAATTATAAGAAAGATGAAAGAATATTGTCACTGTGCACGTATCTTGTATGCTTAATAAAAGCACAGATAATCACTTTGTTAATTTTGGCATCACAAGCAGCCTTTAGACAAAGGAAATACCATTTTAAATTCAGCTGGAAAACAAAAGGGTTGCAAACCACAAGAGGTAACACAAACACCGAAAACAGGCATATTGCATGGAACTACTTAATTTCTCTTTAAATTGACTTAAACATCAATACTTTTAAGTGGAAATGTGATTCAAATTTTGTCTCCAGGATATGACAAACTGATTAAGCTCAATGAATAGGAATTAACAAGCATCTTATACCCAATACATTAGACCAGCTACATCAACCTAAAAATCTGTACAGAAGCCAAAAAATTATAGCTTATGAAACAAAGGTTTGTCACTGAAAGAGGGAAGGGAAGGGAAGGGAAGGGAAGGGAAGGGAAGGGAAGGGAAGGGAAGGGAAGGGAAGGGAAGGGAAG